>JANVCG010083222.1:0-16167 GCA_025505365.1 Haliclystus inabai
ATCATGATAAATTATGGCAAAACATGTGAGGCTGCACGCAGCACGCGCGCACGCGCGAACGCAAGTTACAGACACCGGATCTTTCTATCACGATTCACCAGCTAAAAAGACAAATATGGAGTCACGAAGACAGCCCTAGCTCGAAAAGACCCTCTATAAATAAGTAAAACAAACGAGAAATAATTTATTATTCGATTTTCTGATCTAATTGCGTCTTATAGGTTGAGCTAGGTGCCAATTTCATAGGCATGCGTGCATTTATTTTTGCACAATGCTCAGCAGTCCAGGGTCACGTTTGAGGTGAAGAATCCAGACAGCGCAAACGGCAAAGAAGGAACAAGCAGCCTATGCCACGGTTTCTAAATTATATTAGTCGAAAGAGCCATGAACCATCTGCTTAACAGACAGGCAAAAGTATGTTTGATAGAAGCTGCGGTTTTTTAAAGCTGAATTAACAAATTACGACTATGATACAAAGATTCAAATAGCAACAAATCTAGATTGTTAAAAAAGGTTTCTTGACATGTTGACAAGCGGCCACCGATTTTATTGACTTTATGGCAGTTGTGAATAAGAGGAGATGATTAAATCACTTACCTTTATCAAACAAAATTATAACTTTTGAATTATAGACAAGGCCGGCTCAATAAATTTACGTCTTTAGTCCGTTCAGGTTGGTTAAAAGTTAAAAATTGGCGATGACGTATGTTTTGTCAGCCATGTCGCTTTTTGTTGTTATTTCACGTGAAAGAGGCGAACAAAAGTTTAGTAACTGAATAAACAGTGTTTCTTTTGGCAACGCCCATTTGTTATGTGCTGATCGGATCTGCAGTCACTCACGCAGCCGTAATGACACATGGTCCCCGTTTGCTGCACTTTAGCTGTGTTCATAGAAATATCAGGTATTCTATTCTGCAAAAATCTTTTCAAGGAGAGCCGTCATAAATCGAAAGAATTAATTGGGAACCCGGTGCTGATGTGGCTGTTAGGAACAGGTGACTGCTCTAGACAGTGAATTTTCATTACCTCGATCTGGACATTTTGGTATAGAGGACATTGATAATAATCATACTGTCATGAATTGATAAATATAATATATTATTTTGTTGTAGTAGTCGAAAATGAAGTTATGACGATAAAGCTCTAGTATTCTTGCAATATCGTTTTACAGTTCAATTTATAAAATCATTTATAATGTACTCTGGATAGTTGATTGGTTATGTCGATGTAAACACTTTAGTGATATTCATTCAATTTTTATACTAAAAGCTTACAAGGAATAATAATTTTCATGGTATTTCTAACACCATATGTTATGTTCTAAAATAAAATTCTACAATTTATCCAATTTACATTATGATTTGTAAAGTCTAACTATTATTTTTGAAACCTATTGCACTAAAAGCTAGAGACTCTTTCTCACGCGGAAATACCTCAACACTTTCATGGAATGAACCAAAATAATCAATAAACTTGTTACACATTTGCTTTCAATTGATACATTACTCGTCATTGACTTGTTCGCTTTTGCCATTTTGGTTGTGCTGTAGCTTCTGTGATTCTCTCAATTTTATAATCATGTTTGAAATTATCATGTTCTTCATAATACTTCAACAGTTCATCTATAGCACGCTCTTCAATCTATCACAAAGATACAGAAAAATTATAACAATTAAACCATTATAGAAACATGTGTCTAAGTTGACAATAGCAAGGACACTGGGTATTAAAAGGACGGGTTTTGCTATTTGGCTTTTAGTATTCTACATCAAACATTTAAAAATCATGGAACGTTGACAGTGAAACCTGTGTATAACAGTCGGCTATAAGAATGGGAGTTTGACCACTATACATAGACAGGTGACCTTTATACACAGGTTAAATTCAATAGAAACCCAAATCTCACAGCAAGCATTATAGATAGATATAGATGGGTATATTTGTCAAATTTCAAAATCAAAGATAATAGACAGGCAAGTGAGGGGAAGATGAAACTTTGAATTAATACAGCTCAGGAGTTAGAGGTAAATATAACTTATACATAGGTAAGTAATTAAGGTATTAAAATCATGTAAATTGTTTGCAATACTTGGATAGCTTAATGCTTGATAATTTATTGCTAATCGAGGTAAGACTTTTTGAGGTTACCATGTCGTCAGGCAATGAGTTCCATATCTATTATAGACAAACAATTCTTCTATAGAATAACCTTTATTCACAAGCTTCTTTGTATACCCTAATATCTCAACAACTAAGAATTTGTATACCTTCAAAGTTTGAACAGGAGGGAATTTTAAAACGAATACAGTCAACATAACTTGGTGCTGAAGTTTTGAATTAGACATGGAAAAATAATTTGAAATTTCTAATAAAAATTTAGACTGAAAACTTTATCCAGGTATGTACTCTAAAATCTCAAAATCTTAGGTCCAGAGGAAGATTTCATGTCTGTGTACAGCATCCAGTTAGCAGTCCCATTCAGGGCCATCAATTAGCATTACACAGTGTTGCTCTGTTTTCAATACAAGAAGTTTCTGGAAGGTTAAATAATTTGAAACAATAACTCCCATTAAAGTACAGGGTAGCTATGGTACCGGATAACTATGATCTACCATTCAGATAAAGAAAGATAATGAATAATTACTGTAAGAGAAAAAAAATACCTGAATGATATCTAATGGTTTTTTGTTGTCTCTGGAAAAGAAAGGCAATAAAAAAATCCTAGCAGACAATAGAATTGATGAAAACCACGAACAAAAACAATGATTCATATTATTTTTGAGTCAGCATGTTAAACTTTGTAAGACTGTATTCTTTATTATGCCAAACATCCATTTCACTAACCCTCAGAATCATGAGGCAGTATGATCTTGCAGACAATTTAAGTAAACATTGTCTTTATATTCAAATAAAATTTTTTGTATGATTTTAGCTTCTCAAAGTCTTATTAACACAACCATATAATTCAATATTGATAATAAAAAAAGGATTGATTACAAGCTCATTCAATAGCATGGTCACTGAGATATCTCCCTATGCTGCACTACAGTATTTATATTTAAAAGTAGTACAGTGAAACCTGCATATAATGGCCAGCTGCGAGAGGCAGATAAATTGACCACTATGTACAGGTGGCCTTTATATACTGAGTTGATTCAATAGAAAAATACCAGTTTAGACATTTCAAAAGTGACCACTATACACAGGTGACCGTATAACAGGTTTGATTGTATCATTCAAAAATATTTAAATTTTGATCCATGCCTTACTGAGCGAGAGCTGAGTCATATGAAGTGTTATTTTTTTCCATTTGAAGTCTTGGTATTGAGACAAAATTTATAATTTCATTTTGCAGTCTTTGAGCATGACATCCTTACTGATATCGTTTGAAAGTGAGTGCACCAATCGCTACTAACAGCCCATCAAAGCACACTTAGAAATGCGAGCAATGCAGTCTTAACACTGTTGACTGTTGAGCAATTGAAACTTGAAGAATGTCATTGAATTATTTTTGGCTATTAAATTGTCTCAAAGTGTATCCATCAGCAGATGAGATTTTTCGTATTTTTCATGATTTTACTAGAAAATGTCTCTGCTTACCTTTCAGAGTCTTTCTTTTCCTTGAATTGATTAGCAATGATACCTTCTAGATCAACAGACTCACTTCTTGGTTTAACAGACAGGTCTCCCCACGGACTAGAAACGGCAAATAGACAGATTGAGTGCCACATGATTGATAGTGGCATTGACAACAAAGCATTCTTATCAGAGTGAATTGCTTAATAACACTTAGTTCAGGTTTTATTCCGATAAAATTTAATTTTACTCAATCTTCTTCAATCCAACAATCACTAAGAACCACTGGTCTGATAGCACCTCAAGTAATAGTATTTGGATAAATCAGATTTCAATTTACTTTCAACCTGGAATTCAGTCAGTATAAACTTACCCAGTAATCTTGTTTACTTACAGATTCCGACAAAATGGAATCAAATTTTCATTTGCAATTTTGACTGTATAACCATACGTGTGTAAACAGTGCTTTGAGGTTACATACAATCACTCTAACAATGATGAGCTCACGCAGTCAACAAACATAGTGCATGACTTGAGTAATTCTGTAGCAATGTAGTCAAATAACAGTTCAAGTTGTAATACAGTGAAAAACATTGGCTGATAATCAACAATAGCTCCCATATAAGTGACTTTTGTTTATGTATTATTTATCAGGTTGACATTTTTAAAGAGACCTGCTCTGCTTAATTTCTATTGAAGTTGAGCAATACTCACTTTTCAGACGAAGAAGTTCGTTTATTTCTAACAACAGCCTTTTTTTGTGGTTTCTTCTCATCTGTAATTGATTTCTGACATTCAATTTTCAACTTTTCTTCATTCATAACATCAAGAAAAGAATTGGTTGACGCAGGAGAAGCTGCAGCCCTATTGGATCAATACGTAGGCTATATTGAATCTATCTATAGCATACTTGTAGATGCACAATTCGTCTCAGAGGGGGGTTAGTTTTACAAGGAAAATCACGTCAAACAATAGATATTTGAATTGCCCAGAAATTAGCATTTGGGAGCGCTACGGCCCTCCTAGCCACTCTCTTTCTATGCCTATAAATTATAGGTTAGACTGAAGAAGTCATCTGGAAGTTCTAATGGTGGTTTTATGCTGTCTTTATTTATATGAGAATCAATGAATATCTCATTGTGAGGATGCCTGGAGTGGCCCAGTAAGTCCAATAATTGTGGTTCATGGTTTCTGTTTTATCCAGATAGACTCAGTCTTAATTCTATTTGAATCCTAGTGAGTATCATTACTGTATTAGTGAATGGAATGGCCCAGTGGAATAAGATGATAAAGTGTCATTGACCCTTCACATTAACATGCTCAGTACTTGCAGAATAATACTATTTATTCTATAGCCAGTGAGATTGGTCAGTAAGAAACAGTGAACATATTTTCGTCCGTTTTCTGGCCAAACAATAGCCCCAGTCAATCAATGTTCTTATTTCACTTTTCTTACACGTGAAAAAAACAATATAACCAATCAAAATGCGTATACGATGTTTCTACACGTGTAAAGAAAACGATGTAACCAATCAAAATTCACTTACTATTTTGCATGAAAATCAAAATATGACGAAGAAAAGCTGCGGCAAGTTTTGTTTTCTTCGTCACACTAACCTTAACACACATGTATTGGTCTTTTAAAAGTTGAAACGAATATTTGTTCTAAACATCAATTAGATTATAAATTTTCTTGTTTTTACCCGTGTTATTATTAAATCCAAAGTTATTGCTCCGGATAAATCTGCTAAGGATTTGTAATTAAATTATGCAAACATTATTCCTGTCCGAAGATCAAGTTTAACTTTCGATTTTCAAAAGAATATCGGATAAGTTCAAACATGACTCTTCCTCTTCAGTTTTATAAGGTAGAAATCTTGCTGGCTATAATCACTTCATAGGAATCGCTCTGTCCACATTTTATTCACTCGTTGTTTTGTATCATAAAACTCGTGAATAAGATCCAAATGACGTGATTCCCATGAACTATTCTCTATGTAATACGTAAATACATGGTCACATCTGAAACCAGAAGATGTCAATCTCCTTTGAATCACAGTGAATTATTCCTTTCCTTTAGAATTACAACATAAGGTTGCTTACACAGGTAAGGCTAGGTGCTTCATTGACAACACTGTTAACACGGTTGTAGATGCATTGAGAAATAAAACTTACATTTCGTATTTTTTTCTAACATGTCACATTCGATTGGGTAATTTGATCATTTGTATAAATTGGACATTATTATTTGGATTATTTGGCATGACAGGTTACATGAAAAACATTTCCATCAAAATGCAACCTACCTTGCGTACTATAGACATTGTCCTTTGGAGTAAGATTAAGAATGTACCAAGAGTTGGAATTATAAAGATGATCACGCAATCAGAATGCCTGATATCAAAAGCTTTCATTCACATGACTGATTGTATAAAGTAGAATTAAATTCTATTATTCTATTCTTGTGTTTAGGCAGACCCAAAACCACTTGAATAATAATTGAAAGTTTGAAAAATTACGGTAGCAATTGGAAAAAAGCAACAATGACTGTTCTCCATGTTCTTAAGACGTTTTTCAATGTAGAGTCGCCTGTAATCAGTTCATTGTTCAATAGTGTCTATAAAATTATCATCAGTTAAAACAAGGGAAGGTACATAAATGTTTGGGTAATACTCACCATGTTTTCACTGGCCGTGGGGGAGAGTTTTCTTGGCTAAGTTTAGGCGGTCTTGAATCTGCCTCTGCTTTTGCTTTTCTTTCTAGTTTCTTTTCACGTTGCGACTTTTTCTTCCCTGATTTTTTTGGTGATGATGAAACTCTACTGTCATTGACATCATGGCTAAACCATACAAAAATGGAGTTTAACAAGTTTTAAAATAATAATTTAACTGTAAATGTGATGGACAATTATTCTACTTTTCTGGGTAATTAAAAATATGCAGATATGAAATCCTGATGGAGCCAGTGAATTATTGCTCAATGATAAAGGGTAAGATTTTATTACAAGGCATACCTACTACAAACAATACAAATTGTGTCGACAGTTCATCTACAATTCTACAACTGTATCCACAATTCATAACACATGTAATAGCTGTGTCTCACTTTGATGGCAAATGCACCAAACAAAAGAGTAACTTTTGAAGGTTTTCATCAAGTTATTCATTTTAAAACGTTACAGGAAAATTTATGAGAATCATTTGTGGGAACATTTACAACGTTCCGGATACAGTATTCCAAGAAATTGAATTTAACTCACAACTCACATGTAGAAATAACAGATGGAGACCAAAATGTGAGAAAGTGTAACTAGAGGACCATAACTATAATCACCTGTTGTCTTCATTATTGGTGGAGTTATTTTCTTCAATTACTAGAGTGTTGTCTTCCACTGGCAGAAGAGACGAGACGTCATGATGTGGTATAAGAGCACTCTAGACAAATAGAATGTATGTTGAATGTATAATATCGAGAGAGGGTCTAAATAATTGAGACAGACCTTCGAAAGTCGAGTTAAAAGATTGCTTCAGCAGATGAAGCATACTGGTAGGCTATAAATATACGTCTGTAAGAGGTGAAATTTGAGAGCTAAAGCAAGACGGTGCTAGAGACAGGTTATTTCATCCTCCAAACATGACCATCTGTTAAAAAGATTATGTTTAGAATGCTTCTTGATTTATCACTCCAAATCCAACAGTTTCATAGTTCTAGGGTTTTACCAAACAGGAATAAGCCTAATTTGACCGAACCGATTATGATAGATCGATCACAGAGCATTATTCCAACCTCCAAAAACTTTATAAATTTTCAGAGCTTTTAACGACCCAAGACAGTAAGAAATACCTTCTAAATAGCATTGATAAAATTTAAGTGGAATATAGGGTACATATTTTTAATCACAATATGCCAAGTGTTTGACAATGCAATGATATTACCGTTATTGTGAAAAAGCTTGAAGTAGTATTTTTAAAAGGTGTTTAGTAGAATATTGAATGATTGGCTTTTCGATCAAACACCAATCAGGCTATGTCCAGTGTAGTAGTAGGCCTATAGCATTGTATAATAGTTCATCATCAATCATCTCATCCATTTACGTACTTAGCATCAATAGTGTAGTCATGAATCATGCCTAGTCATATCCGTAACATCTGTCTGTAAACTGTAAATCTCTAATTCATACTTCTTTCCCGTGTTGGCATTCGTCTAATAAACATCTCAACACAAATTCTGTAACTAACACTTTTACATTCAGTACCAATCATACAAAAATTTGTTTGTTTGGTGCAACCCTACATTGTTTCTATATATTTCTTGAAATAATGGAATACTATGGATTGCGCACTCCCTTCCCATTAAAATTTTTCAAGTTTTTTTTCAAATCTATGATTAAATTGCTAATAGGATCAATAAAATCGGAGATGCAAATTGTAATTCCAAGTTTCATTATTTTGGACCAGTCTACTATGGATGTACAGTTGTAATATAAAAACACACATTAAAATTAACAATTGATATGGGTAAGTTATACTCTAACAAAATGCCTAATTAGAGCTAATGCTATAGTGTAACCCGCTTAAGTGTAACTCAAATTTGCAAGTGATTTTGATTGCACTTATCCGAATTTGCACTTACCCAAAAAGGGTTAACAAGGGCTTGACCACATAATTATGACTTGTTTCAAATTCAGTTTGCAGATAAGTGGAAATTTCACTTATCCGAATTGCACTTAAGCAATTACACTGTAGTGTGCCTTGTCCAACTGACGAAGACCATGCTGACAGTGAAGACTGAAGAGGCAATGAGAACTACTAAACAAACACCATCTAACACCTAACTAATAACATCTCAAATCGTAACTCTTACATTTTCCACAGCAGATGCTTCGTGTTGATCTATATTAGATGTGATTGGTAATACATCTCCTACATGATCCGATAGAGGATTTGAGTTTTTCATTTTAGAATTGTCACTTGATTTCTGGCTACGGCGTTTTAATGGGCTACGATTATCAGAACCTAATTTCTTGTTGTCAATGTAGCCAGTATATGAAAAATCATCTTTGTAATCATAATCACTCAAATCAATAGTTTCTTTCTTTAGCCTTTCATCCATGTTTCTAACCTAAAGGTGAAAGCAAAAGACAGACACTCAGAGCAGCTCCCTGAACAGTGAACACTAAAGGTTGAATTTTATTTAGATAATTGTGCTGTTGACATATTTGTTTTGTATATCAACAAATTGAGGTTGTAGCAAAGCTGCTGGTGCGGCAAGCTTTGTATTACTGATGTACTTGCCGTTATGTTTGCTTTATTTAGGCTATCTCACATGGATTTCTGTTGCATACTAGCCTGTTGCTAAGGTGCAAGCAATTGTCCCTGTAGCAGCTAGATCTACTCAAGATTCGATTAAGCAATACTTACTCTCCAAAATATCATTTAAAACATTGAAACCTATTTTTAATGCAAATCTCCAACTCGGACGTGACTTCACATGATTATCCAAGAGAAAATGATTAGGTATTACAGACATTACAGATGAAATGATCTCAAAGGAGTCTATTAATTAAGTAGTATGAGAAGATATTAATACTTACTAGCTTTTGATATACAGAATCCAAATACTCTGCTTCTTCAATTTCAAGTTGCTCAAGTTGCCTGCAAAAGTACAGATTATTCTATAGACTAAGAAAATCAAAGACTGTTATATATTACTGTACACGTTTTACTTTTGACTCAGTAACTTTTATAATGAAAACAATTGAAAGTAATCAAACCGTATCATGCTAGCTTGCGCGAAGACAGACTTCCTCTTCATATAGTTGGTCTGCGCATTTGCCTGCAAAATTGTGTTTTAATTGTTCCTTTCCATTACCAGATTTTGGTAGTGCATTGTGATTGGCTAATAGTATATGAGAACATAGCATCACAGCTAGTCTGTATTTGTCAAAACAATGTCAATTGGATTAATTACTGGGAACCCGACTTTGCGGAGCAGGAATGCAGCATTAACACTCTACAAACAATTGGAACATGATTATGCTGGCCAATACGCAAACTGACTATACAAGGAAAAAGTCTGTCTGCACGCAGGCTATATCATGCGGATGATGATATCATTAATTTTCAGTGCAGCGCAACACATAAATAATAATATGATTTGCCTTCTTTAATAATTCAACATAAACATTTTTAAACGATTGTAGTCACATTGTGATGCTATAAATTGAAACTCCACAGTAACTTCCAATTCAAAGCAAGCTTGAGTGACAAACCCAGTTAGATAACACGCCACCTGCAAGCGCGCCTGAAGGAAAAAAATTCTGAATTATCTTTTTTCCATATTCCAATATCAACAACCTTCACTGTAGGCATCACAAAGCGTAGTCACAAAGGATTTCAGCCACAAAACTTCAGTCACAAAGAATGCTGCTTGAATCATTGGTATGACATCAGTTGACTAAATTGACTGTTTCAATTTAGTCAACTCAGTTGACTGTTTCATAAATTGTCATCTGCAAGCTAGTATAATTCGTATTGGTACATACAATTCATGATATAAAATAAGTCATTTTCTATTTCATTGTTCCATGTCAATTGAAACCCTTGACCAAGATATGTTTTTGCATCAACGTGTAATTATTTTGTTACTTTTCATACCGATAAAACGCTGCAGTTTAATTCGAAAGTTTTGTTTTATGAGATATGACACTATAATTTCAAATCTCAATTTAATCAAATAAACTGAAAATTAATAATTCCCACAATTTTTTATGCTGTTTAATTCAAAAGTTTCATTCTATGAAATGAGACACTATAATTTTAAATCTCAATTTAATCAAATAAACTGAACATTAATAATTCACATAATTTTTTAACCAAATTTCAACCTAAATTAGACAAATTCTAAACTTCATTTGATTGAAAAACACAGAAATCTGTCAATAATATAAATAATGTCATATAATATATAATAATATAGTCTACATGTAATAATGATGGTCGGTCAGTATCAGTTAGCACAATGTAGGTCAATACCAGCAGTTTTATAGAAGAATGGTCTTGATAAGTAAGTAAACACTTAAATAACTATGAAGGAACTGGAGTACTGTCTATAGCAATGGTGGACATACCTAGATTCGAGGAAATAGGAGAGATTTAGCGCAATGAAGTCTGATGTAAGTGCCAATAAACCATTTGCATTGTAATCAATTGAAAAACAAAAGAGCTGCAGAGCAGTCTTCATAGTCACTAAAATGGAAGAGAGATTATTTAATTTTGATGTAGTCATAGATAAAATGCATGATGCAAGGAATTATGTTAGGAGACATAAATAGATAAAATACAGTAATACAGACAACTTGTATTCTGATAATTTTGTCTTCATCGTTTACTGTTAAATCAAGTAGAAATTACTGGCACAGCTCTGTCTATATGCAGCGTTTAACTGCTTAACAATTTTCAATCATACCGTACTTTGATATTTTTTGTCTGGTTGATGTACAGGCTACTTTGCAAAATGATTTGATACCATTTATCACAAAACATACAACATTAAACTATTTATATCGAACTAAATGTTTCAAGACTTACACATGAGATACATCAGCTTGAAGTAGGAGTTGGCAACAAACATTTCTGTTTACATATTAGTGATACTAAAGTGAAACTTGTGAATAAGCTCCCTCGAGATAGGAAATGCTGAAAACTCGAAAGAGGTGGCATTTATGCACAGGTGGAATTCAATGGAAATCAATATTAAATAGCTCCAAGTGACCATTATAGCTGCTTTACAGGGTGAACTATACACACAGGTTCCATTGCGCTATGATACTTCATCTTTGATCCCTTGCAAATGCTCATTAAAATATATTTGTTTCGTTCCATAAGTAATTAGAGGGTGTTGTCAAATCTTGGTTAAACACAATATTAAAAATACACAAATGACTGGTCACAATATACTTGATTAAGCTTACAGTAGCTTGCTATTCGCATCTCACAGAATTCGAGCAATCGTTTCAACAGCAACTACAGAATAGAAACAATTAATCAAAATGAGCACTTTTGATAAAACAGATGAAAAATTTCAGTCCATAATATTGATAATCAAGCAGAACAAATAAATTTATTACTATCACAAAAGCAAATACAGTGAAACCTGTATATAGCAACCAGTGATGAGAGGTAGATAAATTGATCACTATATACAGGTGACCTTTATATACAGGGTTTATTCAATAGAAGATACTGTTTTTGACATTTCAAAAGTGACCATTAGAGTCAAGTGGCCGCTTTATAGAGGTGACTGTTATAACAGGTTTGACAGTAATGAAAATATTTTAGGCATTGAAGTATCTTCAATTTTGTTGAAGCTGTAAACAGCTTGTTATTCAAAGCAAGGGAGCATTTTGAACAAACAAACTGTGCTAGGAAACTTTCTGGAGAATCTCAGCACAATTTTCCAAGTGATACAGATATCAATTAAGAGTTACTTTGAATTTTGAGTTAGCGCAAATCGGGTTTCAAACATTCACTGATGAAGATATCATACAAAGGCATTCACATTTTTGTAGAAAGAGATATAATTAATTGCAGTCCCATACCTGATCACAGCAGATAATTAAATCACAAAGAAACTCCAAACTGGATTCTCCTACAGAATAAAGAAAAGGATCAATGATTCGAAAAACTTGGAGGCAGCTATATTTTCGTATCATCAAGTCAGATTTAATGAAAAGTTGAAAATTAAACTGTATTATGTGATTTCCTTTGAAATTAGCATGCTAAGCCTCAATCATTACAGCTCCAAGTAATTTTGTAGTAATTCATAGCACAATGAAGACTATCCTGTTGCTAGATTGAGCGTAAAACTTCACATTCAAATTACAAATTGAAACCCTAGCATAATTGGTCAGGCTATAGGCAATAGGCATTCTAGTTAGTGTCAAAAATATTAGAATGCATTCTTTTCTTGTGCATATCTGTGCACGACTCCTTCAGATTTAACAACATGTTTTAACATGATAAAGGCAAGACTCAACGAAATAATCATGTAACCAGGTAAAAGAATAAGATTTAGTTAGAAGGAATCAAAAGCAAAATATAAGTTTTGATCAAGTATTCTTCATTAGGGATGTAAAACTGAAAAGTTTTTCTCAGGAAACTTCTCTTTCCTAATAAATTTCATGTAATTTCAAGTGTGATTTTTTATGACTTGGTTACATTCTTGTAATAAGTAACTTACTTGGTAAACTGTAATCAACTTCATCTGTATACAAAAAATCCAAAACACATTTCAAGATGTGCCCTGGAACATCGATCTGTAATGGTTTTTTATCATCTTGTGTTTCTAGCCATTGATACATCAACATTCCACGGAAATATTCTGTTGAAAAAATATATAAAAAAAATTGTACTGTTTTATAAAATAACCAGCATAATAGCTTTAACATTTGCTGTATTTTTACATATATCACAATACAATGGCCGTCTAAGAATATTAGGCATGCTGCTATGAAAGCATTGGCTGCTTTTGGACTGATTCAATGCCATCTTGCAATGAATGGTGTACATTTTATTGCAGCATCAGCCTTAGCTACGCCTTCAAGTTAAATTATTATATGCAATAGTCGAAACATAGTTCGTAACTAAATATAAAAACTTTTACAAGCAAAATCCTTTTTTCATTTGACTAGGATATGGTAGAAAAATTAAATTGACTCACTAATCCAAATTTTTTGATTTGCCATTTTCAAATGCCATTCCATAATTATGCGTTAAATAAAATTGTTTAAAGGACACATAATTGATGGTCACCAACCGGGGTAGGAAATTAGCTCATCTAATACCTTTCTTCGACCGAATAAATTGGATTCAGAACACATTATCTCTTGAACAGTCAAAACAATGATTCTCATTGCTAAAGCTATCTATGGGTATATTAAATTGTCAAATACTTACCTGATCGTGTTGTGAGAATACATCTATGACAATTAAATGTGCGTCCATCACTAGAAACAATTGTGACATCTGATGAATTAGACCTAAATAAAAATGTTGAATAGGTAAATTTTCATCATCTTAATATTTAAAATCTCGTTTATAGAGTTCCACACTTAAACAAGACTTCAATCATAGCAGGGTTAAACAACTAAATTGCAACTACTGTATGATCAAAACACAAAAGTTAGTCAAATGAAAATTGGATAATTATATCAATTATATTGAGTTTCTCATTTTTCAAGAGAATTTTACTAAGAAGAAGATAAAATTTGTTGCTCATATTATCTGGAAATAGGTTTCTGACGTGTCTGATGCTTCTTACCATTGTTTCCAGTGTAAGAAACGGGGCAATTGCTTCAAAGTGTGTGCTGATTTAGTAAGCCTAAAAGACATTAACATAAAACTTGGCTTGAAAATGTTAAAATCCGCCGGTTTGATTGATTGATTTTTATTTGTCAAAACATTGAATGTTTGAAAGGCAAACAAACACAGGTAAGTTAAAATTAACTTATGATAACATTGAAGTCTATTTTTACATAAATAACATTTTAATAATACATAAGTAACAATTGATATTCATCAAAAGCTAATTTTATAAAAGTTGGAAAACCTATATCTTGATCTAAAGATTGGTTAACGGTATTAAATATAGATTGCACAATGATCAAGTCAATGGCATGGGCTATTTTAGTGTCACGCAAATTGAGCATAACAACAAACTTCCAGAACTGTCATTGCTTGTAGACTATCGATATAGCATATGTTTACACTAAAAACAATTGTAAGTCATATCTTGATAATATGTAGAAAGTTAGTTAAGAATATAAAATTTTATGTGCTGTTAGCTGTAATAGTTCTGAAGGGTTCCTGCACGGCAGCCGTGTTTGGGTTCTCTGATCCTCGCACACAGAATATTGGGAGACACAAGAGGGTACAGTATCAGAAAACACGAGCCTGTAGGGAGAGTGTTCTTAAGCCAAGCGTCTCCCAATATCCTAAGTGCAAGGATCAGAGAAGCCAATCAAAAGGTTGCAGTGTAGGAACCTTTTTGCGAAAGGAAACAAGTATTTCTATTTTTAATTAATTTATTACTTTTGTCTTTTGTTGATTAAATCAATTTTCTCCAATAAATTTCCTCACATCATTTTTGTCTTTCTTCGAATAAATCCCAGAGTTCAAGATTTCAAGCTAGCACAGAGCACCATTTTTG
This sequence comes from Haliclystus inabai, assembly GCA_025505365.1. Taxonomy (NCBI): domain Eukaryota; kingdom Metazoa; phylum Cnidaria; class Staurozoa; order Stauromedusae; family Haliclystidae; genus Haliclystus; species Haliclystus inabai. Next base: position 14,785 of record JANVCG010083222.1, read on the forward strand.
AATTATTATTCTGAAGATTTCGATACTCTCATTTCCAGTGATCTTTTAGTTGTATTTTTGCTTAGCTTTGCAAACCATAATTATCCTTCATAAATCAAACAGCAATAGGCAGAAGAACGATAGTTTATATTCTTATTTTACTTCGTTAATGTCAATTAACGATATAAACAGGATTGACGCATTTATTTAATGTTGAATTATTTACAATTTGAAAAGGTTCTCTTGCATCAAACGTTGTGTCCTTGCTGTTTTGGCTCGCGTAATCCAAATATGGGAATTAGCCAATCAAACCAATAAATTTTCTAATTACTAATACAGTGAGCCTTTGTTGAGATTTGCTCAAGTACATATATCAAAAGGGTCGAAAATGTTGGGGGTAACAATTGTGCAAAATACAATAAGTAAGCAGTCAGAACAAACCTCTTTTTCTTTTCCTGTAGCTCATCATCATCTGTATCATCACCACTTTGTGACTTAAGCACGTTTAATGACTTCATTTTATTTCCCAGAGTTGACAAACTACAATTATTGTTAGGTAAAGATGATAAATTTGTACCATAAACACCATCTAGCCATTGCATAATTTCTTTTCTAGTAATCTTTTTAAAATTAACTTCCCATTTGTGCTTTTCTTTTTCCAGCATTTCAATTCCATTGATATCATGAAGAAAAATATAATGACAAGCAACCTGGCCATCTTTACACTATTGGCAAGAAAGAGAAGTAGATAATCTTGGTTATGGCAACTTAATATATCATCAAAGGCCACTCAGATACAAAAGTCACTTATCCATTAAATATGCCATCATCAGTTTTTGAGTGACCATGACACAGCAAATCCATGACTACTGTATAGCCAAAACTTGTCAGCCATTTTTTATGCTAGCTAACAGAAGTTGCAATTCTTGATCATTTCTATTAATTTGATAAATGGTAAATAATGATGGTATCACAGTACATATGAATAGACGTGTACTGTAGATTACAGCACATCTGTTGAAGTTTTGATTTCAGATTTTCAAAGTTCTTCTGTAAAAAAACATCATTGTGGGGTGACTTGAGAAGAATTTAGTTATTGCTTTAGATAGCTGCATCTTTTTTTACAAAATCTCACATTAATCATACTCCTACAATATAGGAACTAGAGGTAGGCCTACAAACAATAATGATATGAAGCAAAGAAAGAGACTTCTCCAGTTGTTACTCAAAGTTTCATGCTTTCGCATTCATCAAATACTAATGTTATGATACTGATACATCTGATTCTGATCTGAAATTATACATCGTCAAAGATAAACGTTTTTCAAGCAATTTGATTGGCTAAAAGCCATGTTTGGAACTGGAAACGTAAACAGAAGGACCAAGGCTGAAGTTGGTCAATCC
>JANVCG010083333.1:4622-14701 GCA_025505365.1 Haliclystus inabai
CGTTGGTCTGGCTACGGATCTGGAAGTGGATGGGGACGCTGGTCTGGCTATGGATCTGGCATTGGAAGTGGATGGGGACGCTGGTCAGGTTATGGATCTGGTATTGGCAGCGGATGGGGTCACTGGTCTGGGTATGGATCTGGAAGGGAAAATGGCCATTGGTGTGGTCATGGTTTTCACTCAGGACATGGTCACCATTCTGGACATGAACACTGGTCGAGTCATGGCTCAGGTAGTGGACACGGACACTGGTCAGGTCATGGCTCAGATAGCGGACATGGATATTGGTCAGGTCATGGCTCAGATAGCGGACATGGACATTGGTCAGGTCATGGATCAGGCAGCGGACATGGTCATTGGTCAGGGCATGGTCATCACTCTGGGCATGGCCACTGGTCAGGTCATGGCTCAGGTAGTGGACACGGACACTGGTTAGGTCATGGATCAGATAGCGGACATGGACATTGGTCAGGTCGTGGATCAGGCAGCGGACATGGTCATTGGTCAGGGCATGGTCATCACTCAGGACATGGTTCAGGTAGTGGCCATGTGTTTGGTGCCTGACTCTTGCTCTAATCTTGCCATGAATCTGTTGGCAGCCTCATACAACTATGCGATGATTGAATTTGTTAAATGTATAAATCTGTATCAGTCTATGTGTGGAACATTAATCAGTATTGTCTAAATTGATGGTAGAAATCACTACCCGGTCTTTATTGGTAAAAAATTATAGTACAACAAGGGAGTGGATATTGAGCAATTGAATACATGAAGTAAAATAAAACGTTCTGATTATCTATTCATGTCTTGTCTCTTCATAGTTCTGTCTCTTGATTTGCTAAAGGTTATAACCAGGGATGTAGCATTGTATTTGCTAACAGTGATTCATATCATAACCTTCTCTAAATCTTAAGCAAGGAAAAATATTTAGTTGATCATGTTTTCGTGATATTTTTTATTTGTATCTGATTACAAAATTTCTTAGATTGTATAGTCAATGCAATTGAGGTATATCATCAAGGTATTGAATTCATTTTATTTCAACATAGGGAATCATTATTTATATTTTTCGGCTCTTGAATTCAATGATCTATTTGGCAATCAACCATAGGATCTGGTATAAGATGTTAATTTTGACGCTCGAGCGGTCTGTACAACAAAGAAAACTACAATGGAATGAAAGGAGAAAAATTGCATGGTAGAAGTAACTGCTCTGATTCTGCAAAAAACTAGCTGAGCTAGATGCCAGCAAGCAGCAAGAAATATAGCAAAAGACATTGACTTTCTAACCAAAACGAGGATAACCTCGCTAACTTCAAGAACTAATTTATTGGCACACATTATGCGAGAGGGTTATGCAAAGTAATTTTATCTATTTATCCATATACTGTACATCTAATCCACAATGTAGCGAAACACAACACAAAATATCATACTTGGGGCTGTTTACAATAGGCGGACCAGCCCGGTGCAGTGGGATGCGGCTTTTGGGTGAGTTTGGCTATTGTTTTCATTGTTTCAGAGCGATAAGTCAACATGATTGTTATCCCACCCCGGTCAGGTTGGATCTCACCCGTAACGAGATCGGATCCCACTCGGGTGAGACGAAATTATACCATACAAACAATCAAAGGCGGGCCAGCCCGTGTGTTTTTTCTTTGTGAAAGCGTAGCGGGGTCAATATCCACTCGTTTCGGAGTCAACTGAATAGCGTCCAATTCTAATACCTTAACAAAGTTATTTTTAATCAGTTGTATCTGCTTACCTCAAGCTATTTGATTACTTTCGCAAAGTCATCTGAACAAATCGTAGTAGTTTATTTCAAGTTATTTGCTAATATGAATGAAGTACAGGTATTGTGATTTCTTATTGTGATTATGGTCTCAGGTAGAAAACTACTCTAGACTCTAGAAGTCTATCTCGGAAACAGATTACTATTCCTATACTTTTACCTCTTATTACACTACTACAAACAAAAAATTGAGTCCAATCAAGCTCAATGTAGAAACCCCTAAGCACCCTATGTATACTATACATTCATGCTTGATGACAATGCCACGTTATTCATCGAAGGCACACCATTGTACTATGCCTGACATCATTTCAAATTATCTAGGATGGTAAATATTGTTATTCTTTATTTGAATAGCTGTGTAATCACGAAGCATGCTTTAGTCTAAACACTTATATCCCAAAAGCAGTTTCTAGAATGCTGAGTAAACATGTTCATTATAAACTATAAACACTTTATGCGTTTCACACTATCGTCAGTTAGCTCCACAGAGTCAGTTGAACTTTGAAAACAGTTGATTTCAAGCTTGGAAGGATGATGTCGTATCTGAAGATCATCGTGACAATCTTGTTCTTGCAAATTATACCAACTGGTAGCATCAATCCTGAGGTAAGTGTTTTTGTTAATAATCCATACACTCTTGCTACATATGAAAATTGCACTGTGGTTTAGTATAACCAAAACTCTTTATTTGCAGTTATCGTATTCATACAGCAACAGTTTATGATTAGCACATAAATCACACACAATACGATACTATTTTGTTTGCATTGCTTGTTAATTCAGTGTTCAGCTCTCCGTCAGCCTATACCATTCACAGTTCAATCCATTGCTTTCTTCGTAGGATTTCTTGCATGACTATGGATATTTGGATTCTACTAAATTCTCCGTACCTGATTTGTCATCCGCGATAAGAAACTTTCAATACATGTATAACATAAGAGCCAGTGGAAAACTTGATAGAAGTACTCTCGAGGCCATGCAAAAGCCGCGTTGTGGAGTACGTGATCGTGAATTAAGATATGGAAACTTTGATTTTCCTCTTTGGGAAAAAACAGAATTGACCTACAATTTTACATCATTCAGTACCTCTCGTCACAAAATAGATGATTTTCGAGTTCGAAGCATACTAAAAGATGCTTTCAGAGTTTGGAGCAGAGTTACACCGTTGACATTCAAGCACATTTGGAAAGGAGATGCTGATTTACCTATCGGGTGACTATCTTTAGTATGATATAATGATTATAACTAAATAGCTTTGATAACAGTCAAGTGTCGTTTCGAAGGCCCCAGTTATATTACAAATGTATTTGGAAAATCCGCATTCGCTGTTTGGTGATAAACATCAAACGGGGCAAAAGTCCATAGTAAATAACAGAATTTGACGTATGAGCGAGGGACTTGAGTTGCAAGATCTCTGTCTTTAACCCTATCAATGGAAATAATTGTTGACCTACCATATAAACTGATATTTATATCAATTGTATAGGTTTCACAGAGGTGAACATGGTGATTGGAATCCATTCGATGGTAGAGGGGGTCGATTGGCGCATGCCTTCTATCCACTTGGTGGCAAAATACATTTCGATGACGACGAAAACTGGGTGACAGGAAGATCATCATTTTATAATATCAATCTTTTCTACGTGGCGGTCCATGAAATAGGTCATGCAATAGGACTTAGACATGTCAATGATACCCGAGCAATGATGTTTCCTAAACATAGATATTTTGGCCCTCCTTCACAATACAGATTACATGAAATAGACAGAAAAAACATCCAAGCTATGTACGGTGGTGAGTATAGAATAAATGAATGTTTATGTAACTGAAAATGAAATGAAACGATTGAGTTTGGATCATTTTCATTGCTATGAAAGTCAATGCAATCCAAGCCATCAGTGGCTTGACTTTTTACCAATTTTTCGAATTGCTAATGTAATGCAAACATCTCTAGAATGGTTGATAGATGTTGTCTAGATGTGAATTATTTTTTGTCTTTTATAGAGAGAAAGAGTAAAGGCAGAGGTTAATCCAAAATTCTTCAAGATAGTCATATCTATGATAAGGAAAAGAATCAATGGAAGAAATGAGTCATACAAAAGAGTATTATTATAATATTGTACACTTCATTCACTATTTACAATCATCTGTACACCATGCTTTATATAAGAAAGGCTGATGTTGTCTCCAATGTCTATTAGGTGTAATAAAAGGACATTAGTTAAGTGAAATATTTTATTATCAATATTGGGTAGATAAAAATCTTTCTTTTTTATATAAAAAAACAACGGAAAAATATATATTCATTCTCATTCATACAATATAATGTACTTACGATGATACTTGATTCGAGTAAAACCTTTCTCCATCAACGTAGATTTTCTTTTGCAATTTACTCGATTGTAGCATGCTCCACTTAACTACGTAAGACTGTCTAGATTAGTTAGCCCAATATTGTACGTTCGACACTATTGGGTTACACATGTAGAGATTCCCTTCGAGACCATAGAGGCCTCATCCAGAAATGAATGCCGGTCTATTAAACCCAGAATCAATTAGCCGAGAAAACCGTTATTCGAAGCCTATCCAGGCACTTTGTTGTACCCATTTAACAATAGATTGGAATCTGTAATATTGCTTTCGTGAAGATATAAACCATATTATAAATGTTTATTGTTTATGTATTTTTGCTCAACGCTGACCACTCTATACAGTCAGCACAGTACCTTCCTATATCTTCCAATAGCTAACTGTTTGGCAGCTTAAGCAATCTGCCATAATGTTCCTTCCATTAGTTATACTTATTCTTCACTTTTTTGAACTCATATTGACGTAGTTTCTAACTGTTTGTAGCCAAGTTATATTTCCTCGTTTAATTAGCACTATTCATGACTGCTAACAGCAAGTTCTACTTGCCTCATGTTTGATTCTCCATCAAGTATTATTGATTTGTTTTAATTCTTATAAAGCTGACATTTAGCCTTATAATAATCAAGCATTTCAGAAAATACTGCATTGACAAGCAAATATTTATTACCAAATGCTGTTTTACTAACTGTATAGTCCTAAGAGGTCAGAGATTCGCCATTGTTATCACTCAGGTAAAACTGTGTCATTGTTGACATTTTCAGAAGTGCTATTGAGGTTCTCTTTAATTGTGTGAAAGCTGAGCAGCTGAACAAACATATTTGTGATCCCTTAGACCGTGTATGTTGTAGTTTTGTAAATACTGTATAATAAAGAGTCAATCATCGATTCCTAGCTAAAGCCCACACGCCTTGACGTCAGAAAACGGAACAGCAGATAAATATAATAAAGGATAGTTGCATATGTGGATTTCTAGTCATATATATACTTACGTTTTCTTTCGTGTTAATTGCGTCAATCAAAAATGCCTATTAAAATTAGCTTCTTGATTCTGTTTTCAAGTCTAGGATTAATCTTTGGAAAAGACTTCAAAGCTGTGAGTATAATAGGTAGAAATATATATATATATTGGAAAGTTTGAGTTTTCTGATACACAAGAGTCTCTTACTTCCAGAAAGTGATCCTTTTAAACATAATTAAATATGTCAGCGATTGGAAATCGCACCACAGAGTTGATATACAAGACTCAGATAAGAGTAGTTTGAGTGATTGTGTTATTGAAAGTCGTAATTGTGAATATAGCAATGACAATATTGCTGAACCAACAACAACTGTCACTTCTTCACGGATATCTTGTCTTTTCTCCACCATAGAATTTACAATACTTGCATCTTATAAAATGCAATCCTTGTGATTAGTAGCAAAAAACGCTCATATGTTTGGTAAAACTTGCATAATTACTGATCCAGTTAAATATTTGATTGAATATATCATTTAAAATTGAATAACTGATTGTGTAATTTCCATCTATATCTACCTTCAAAGGGATGGAAGGATTGATCACGCTAGTGAGGAGTTACCAGCTTTAGGTTTCATTTAGGTCACTAGATTTTGTAACAGCAACGGAGGTCTACAAGAAGGAGCTATGAGATGTAATACCATGAATACCTTATAATGTAAACAAACCATTTTCACTACAGGATATCAATAATACAAAAAAGGAAGGAATACTAGCTAGAGTATAAAAATAATGATTTGAAGGATAATGCATCGAAACCATTTACCTAAGAATTCAAAAATTTGATCCTCAGATATACGCTTGAAATAGCTCATCATTAAATCCATGATAGTGGAGTTATCAGAATTTAACAAAAATTGAAATGCAGCATAATTGTTTTGGAAATATTAGAACCAATTAGAATTTAGAGACAATTAACTCAACTCAATTTCTTGTACAAGAATATTGGATATTTATTTCATGGCCCTAAAAATATTGATAGTTTGGGATAATCAGGATTCCTTTGTAAAATATTTTGTTTTCTCTCCATCAATAGTGAGAACGTAGAGTTTGCTAGGGCTCCATACCCTTGAACAGTAATATCAATTTTCAAGTCAGTGGAATTCAGTACTTTTGTGTAATCGCCCTTTGCTCAATTCCTTACTGATATGAGGAGAAAAGCTTCACAGGGGTTTTTATTCTTTTGAGATTGAGACGGGATCTTAAAGAAGGAATTCACTGGACATAAGACCTCTAATTTTTTAGTCTTGGCTGTCAGAATCCAAGTTTCTAACAAAATTGATCAAAATTGGTGAGAGAGGAGAATGCCTTGAATCAAACATTAATTGAATAAGGAGAGGCTAAACGATATTCAACGAGTAAGCGGAGAATGATAAAATTTTATGTCGTTACAATCAATTTTCAATAGAGTGTAGAGTTAAAACCCTTTCATAATAACTCCAGATGCCCCAGTAAAATGCTGATAGCTAAGTTGTTTTGAAGTTGAACTCAAAAATGTCAGTAAATTTTAGAACAAAATCCGACCTCAATCCTCTCAGAGTCAAAATTGCTCAATTTTTTGATAGTTTTAATGGGGCCAGTCTGTAGCTACTGCATGAACGTTTAACTGGGACCGGAGGAAGAAGTAATCATTCACATATCAGATTCAATTTATTGAATTAATCAAATTCTGAGTATCTCAATACTCTCATTTAAAGTCCACCGAGGCTTTATGAGGTGATATCCGCTATTATTTCTAATGAAAAGTATATTCTAATCATTGCATCTGCAGGAGTCGTTTTTGTGGAAATATGGTTATCTTACCAGAAATACTCTATCGCATGTGGATCTGAAAGATGCAATTCGCTCTTTTCAAATCATGTCCAATTTACCAGCAACAGGTCAAATAGACAAGGCAACTACAACCATGATGGAGAAACCTCGTTGTGGCTACACTGACTCTATTACTTATGCAAGAAGAAAATGGAACCACCATCATTTGACATACAAATACATAAAATTTACAAAGGACTTACCTGAAAACCTAATTAAAGAAATAATCAAGGAGGCGTTCAGAGTTTGGAGTGATGTGACCCCTCTCACATTCGAAGAAGTACCGGAGTCCAAATCAAGCGATTTAGAAATTGGGTAAGGGAAATTGGATATAATATTGTTGAAAGGAAGTACATATAGTAACTGCTCTCTTAATAATACAATTGACGTGCAAGAAATTTTCCAACCTTATGCCGTAGAAAGATGGGGATATAGCCGCAGGTTTCAAGTTTCTCACATGATCGACATATATGTCCAATTGAAATGCAGAATTCTGATTGACGGAGTGGTATAAATTGGACCAAAAATGACATCCTATATTGCCTCAACAGTTTATTATAATATGAGCCACTTTCAATGAATGGATGATTTGTACTACTTTTTCTTTCTCCTACCAGTTACGATGTTTATAGTGATTGAATCTTTATTATGTCATGTCCATGTGATTGAATCTTTATTACATATTTTCAGATTCTATCATCGCAGTCATGGTGACGGAGTTTCTTTCGATGGACCTGGTCGTGTGTTAGCTCATGCATTTTTACCACGTGATGGTACAATTCATTTTGACGATAGTGAGAAATGGGTAGATGGTCCTTCCGACGGGGATGTGGGTAACAGAGTGAACTTTTTTGTTGTTGCTGCACATGAAATTGGTCACTCAATTGGTCTGTCACATCTCAGAGATAAGAAAGCCTTGATGTACCCTTATCACGTTGATATATTGAACAGACATTCATACACATTACCAGATGTGGACCGAGATTACATTCAACGGATATACGGAGGTATTAGAACTGCTCGATATCAATATTATTGTAAAACTTACACGGAATGGTTCCCTATAGATTATGATTCGCTAAGAGTCAGGTCGATGTGTCATCCTATCTGTCGTCAAATGTAGAATAGAATTTTCGAAAAGCCGCAAGAGATTTAAAATGTAAACCAAATTTTTTTTTAGTAATAAATTGATTTGAAAACATAGCCACATGGCTCTAGTGAGCATCGTTTTAAAATAATAACACCACTATGTAGATGGGAAAAGTTTTTTTCTCTTTACTCAAAATTGATCTTTTATGAAATTAACAACACAGTGAGAAAAGTCTCAATGGACTTGCAGAATTTATGAATCACGTCCAATTGAAACTTCAAGCTACTAAAAGCTATTGTAAAGATTGGAAACTTGGGTCACAAACAAAAATCGAGCATCTCCAACAGAAAACAGATACACTGCTTCTTTCACAATTTTGTAGTGGAATTTTCAAATAGAGTGTTTCGTAACAGCCTTGTATGGAAAGTTGAGCTTTACTCCTGTGTAACGTGCTATGTTTGTTTCACACGCCGACAATTGTATCAATATACAGTGGGTCAGCAGTGGATCAGCAGTGAGTCAGATATTATATAGTAAAAATCTAAAAGGATAAAGGATTCTTTTCGTGGTATAAGGAAATGAAAGAGAAAATTTCAATTTGATGATTTGATTCAAAAGAAATATTTGATCTGTCGTTAAAAGATTCCGTTCACTCTACGCCCCTCCAAGAATGCTTTCCAATCTTATGTAATTTCTTGTAATTTTTCTCTCTGTATCAAATATTCATAAATGCAACTTTAACGTAGCATGTATTCCTTCGAACAGGATGATAGAAATAAGATTTTTTGAAGGGATGCTCGATAACTCTTTTTACTCTATTTACCTTTTTTAGTAATATTCAAGTCAGTCAAAATCGAATCAAAGTTCAGTTATATGCTAGCTGTATTCCGTAATAATAAGTTCACCTTTTTCTGTAAAATATGACTGCATATAGCATATCCTGCCTACTCCAAGAGAGAGGGAGAGGTAGAACGAGAGATCTATATTTTGACTGAGCTGACTTGACATAACATCTATATTTCACTTTAGATAAGAATGGAAAAATACCGGATACTGGAACCGGATCAGGCTCTGGTAGCGGGAGTGGTTCTGGTAGTGGGAGTGGTTCTGGTAATGGATCTGGTTCTGGTTCTGGCAGCGGGAGTGGCTCTGGCAATGGATCTGGTTCTGGTAGCGGAAGTGGCATTGGCAGTGGGAGTGGTATTGGTTCTGGTCATGGATCTGGGGCTGGCTCTGGTACAGGATCTGGTTCAGGCAGTGGATCAGGCTCTGGTAAAGGTGTGCTTGATTTCATTATTAAAGCTCAACTGCTTAATATTTTGCTTGCCTTTATGTAATTCATGCAATTCTTCAAAACATTTTCTTTCATTTAGGTTGTGGTGACTTCCTACCAAAAAACGCATGTGGACGTGCATCAATTTTTGCCTGTCTAAGTAATTATAAAGTCAAAACAAATTGTCGTAAGCATTGTGGATTTTGTTAAATACTATTTACGATAGTGATCAGTAGATCTTCGAATGATGAATGATAAGAGAAACTGTCATTATTTAAATGTATTTTAGAGTGCAATATACTTGATCTCTAAAGAAATCAATCCATGACTGAATGCTTTTTTATTTGTTTCAATTATTTCAAAGCTTATTTCATGTTGGATGAAGTGTTTGTGTATCTTCTATAACAAAGATTTTATATTGAACTAAAAGGCCAAAAATATTACCTTTGCAAAGCCATCAACGTTTGAATAATAACAAAATCTCTGGCCGAGGTCAATAGCATCCTCAAAGTTTGCTTTTCGCGAGCCCATTTTTAACAACTTCACCATAAATGCATGGGTTTTCGTCGAGCAGCATACGCGTCCAAATCATGGTTTTGCTGCTTTTAGATTTTCTCGTTTCGGTGCGAGAAATTTCCGGGGGTAATATCGGGGCAAACATGATGTCGTTATTGTTGTTATTTGATTCTTGCTGTAACTCCTTGGCAAGGTTCATCATTTTAAA
>JANVCG010083444.1:0-16137 GCA_025505365.1 Haliclystus inabai
GTCCAAAATCTTATCATTATTTTTATATCATTTGGCCTTTGAAGTTTGAACACTCCTGTAAATTTGAAATTCGAAAAAAGCTCGAATCGTCGACTTTGGTGTTGTTTTAAATTAAATTTATATTCAAAAAGTCTTTGGTGTCTATCTAACTGATGAAATACCGTTTAAGTTGTTGTAATTCAATTTGACTATGCAGCAATAAAAGGGTACGATAGCTTTATAATTAAAAGGAAATGCAATATAATTTTATAATGGTCATACATGATAAGCAAGTGGTAATAGCTCTGGGAATTTCTATTTTGCCAAGACATCCTAAACACTATTTTAGTTTCAAAATTTTAAAGCATAATTCTGATTTTCAAGCTTTTTGAAGGCAGAATGCACTTGTGATACCCTTTGCTCGAATAGCAATACAACTATCTCATAGGAATTTGTCAAGGGTTTGCCAAATACATCAGTGAGAGAATCTGCGAATTCACTTGATTACCTCAAATTTAAAGCAGATTCATGTTTGGAGGCGATTTTGAAAATTTCATATCAGATTCAAATAATGAGGAGCAGATTATCATAGCTAATACTATATATCTAATGAGCATAGCAATCCGATCTTTGAGTGAAAAATGAAACTTTTATCTTGCATATTATGGATAAAATTTTTTTAGAATTGTTCAATTAGCTAAGATGAGTTGATTTCAGCTCAAAAAAATATTCAAAATGGCACACTGGAACTAGTCCCAGGCCTCTTTTGTCGTCAAATAATGGGTCACTTTGAAAGGTCATAGGGGAAATTGGTTACCCCCCATTTTAAAATCTACTATTTATTATTGTCCTTAAACGTGTTTTCTTGGTTTCTACAAAGAGCGTGAGCGACTACCAAATTGACGACTCTTCAACAGCAAGCCACCTTATACAATAAAAAAATCAAATCGAGCCTTTCAGACCAGCTCTCTGATTTGCTAAAGTGAGTCTAAAATAAGACTAGTTATTTTAGCCTGTATGAGTGTGTCCTTTGAATAACTCTTAATAGTCTATGAATTAGATCATACAATTGAGGATTTGCATTATGTCTGCTTAGAGCTTCTTGAAAGAATTTTATCGGCAGACTGATAGATACACTTACTCATTCTCCATTTCTTGGTTTCTTCTTTTGCTCTAGAAAAAAAGAATCATTTCAAAACCATGAGAACAACTCGAAAAGGCTTTTAATCATTACTTATAGTTTTCAAAATAAAAGTTAGCTCAGAAAAATAAACAATTGGTTTGTCAAAACAAATTCAGAGAAATAAACATATATTTAGAATACCTCCTCTCGCTCATTGACTTGATCTACCCAGCATTCAACAGTTTCTCTTTGCCGTGATTGAATGCCAGCCTGCAGGGATTAAAAACACATAGTTTGATAGTCACATTATCAGAAAAAAATCCAAAGGTTTATAATGGAATTTTAAGAGTTTGAATGAAGCTGGGAATCAAGAGCAACTTTCAAAGTGAATCCAACATAAAAAACCCAAGGTTACTAATTAATTGAGACATACGTTTAGCTAATATTGTTACTCCTCAAATAATAATTTTTATTTAATACGGAATAATCAATGTCTGTCTGTGCACATTGTGTACACAGAGAAATGTTTATTTTACACTAAAACAGGAATTGCTTTTAGACCATACTTCAGATCTTGACCTAGATTCTACATTGAAATGTGATTCCAGTAAAAAGATGAGGATTCAATCTGATATCAGAGTCCAGATCTGGCTCTAGATTACGTCTTCATATTCTTTGTTTTTGCCAAAGCGTAGAGTTGGTATTTTCCAAGACTACATACACACAAAATACCAACAAATACAAAAGTACTTGAGAAACAGTAATTCACTTGTATTACAAATACCTCTCGTAATTGTGGTTCATCTCTTCTCCATTTTTCATACAACTTTTCATCCGCAATCTAAGAGAAATTAAATTAACGTAACTGTTGGTTTGAATCACAGATGTAGCTCTACTGGACCAAGGAGGCCTATTTCTTTCATTCAAGCCTACAATTGGTTAAAACAATGATTATGCTATGCTCATTCAAGAATCTTCAGATGGTAAATTACAATAGCTATCAAAAATCAAAATGAAAACAAAACTATTAATTAAAATCTTAAATCTAAATCTTCAACAGCTTTTTTTGATGTGAATCAATAAGAAACGGATCAAAAACCAAAGCAATAGTAGATTTTGAAGCTACAGTAATAGCAAAACTTTGTAACCCACCTGCTTGCGCCGAGCTTCTTTGTCAGACCTCAGTGTTTCAACTCTACATTGAAGCAATAGGATTTTCAAGGTTCAGCAAATTTGGTAAATAGAACTACAGTAGTATAAATAGTTATGCATATATGTATCATGCAATCATGTACATACAAAATTAGTAGCCTGCGTCTACACTCTATTGGCTTAGAATAAGAGTTCCATCACTGGCCAACAGACACGTCAAGATTTTGGTTAATTGGTGACTATGCCATACTTGGCCTGTACAAAACATGAAACATAATTCAAATAGGCCTGAGTCCTAGGTTGTAAAACAAGTATAGGCCTAATGTGTATTACACCAACTAAAAAGCTTATTACTGTAGGACGTACACCAGACCACTTTAATTAGTAAGGATAAAAACATGCAGATGATAGTTCACCATATATGGCAACATGCGTTGATGTTAGACTATTTATCCTATGGGCAAAAGCTGCTTCTTATGGAAAACCTTGTTCGACAGAAACTTACTTTTCTTGTAATTCAAACATTTTCCCCACACCAGATAATCTCATATCCTTCATTTGTTGCTAAAAATTTAAAGTAATTATATAACAACTATTCGAATTGAATTTAGTTGGTTATAACAATATGCCAAGTCCAAAGCACAAGGCTTGCTCTGTCTTCATGCATCAACACATGAACTCCAACTTTAATGAGCAAATTGACTATCAAAAATAAGACTAAAGATGCTTATTTATAAAGAGGTTTGAAATTTCAAGTTAATCACCCGGCTTGCTTTTGCGCATACTTTGCAGACTGCAGAAATACTGGCAGTGAAGTTTCATTATGAGACTCAGGGCAAATAAAAGAAAACATCTCTGCGCTAGTAACTAGTAGCATCTAGCAACCATTTAAAATTGAAGTATAGTTACCTCAAAATCTTTATTCTCTTTTAGAAGCATTGCTGACAATTTTTCTCTTCTTCTTGATAACTCATCTGATTTAGAAAACGTCTTCAAGTAGTTGCTAGCGGCAGACATGCTACATAAATAATCCAAAGACGAAATTATTTTTGATTGATAAATGTTTCTTTACTATATTGGAATAGACTACAATAAAACCTGTGTAGGCCTATAAAGGTCAATGTGTAGGACAACCATCTGTAATATAATAGTCACTTTACATTGTTGCAAATGTCAATTTCTACTGAATGAACCTGTGTATAAAGGTCAGCTCAACTGTACCATAACTCCAAATAAATGTCCAATGTGTCTAGCTCAGCTATAGGGTTATGACAGATTTGGATAGAACCAATTCTTATCCTTACATATTTCTGCTGCGTTTTTGCATAGCATGACTCCTTTCTATCGAAAAATCAGCTCAAACATGGCATTTTTGAAAATTTCAATGTCGCAAATTTAGAGCTGGGTCAGTAACGAAAGCTTGACCAAGAATTAAGTTGTACAACAGCACTCTTTCAACTCTACGCTAGAAAAACGTGGCGCAAAGTAAAATTATTTTATACTGCAATACTCTCCGTGTTCATAGGACTCTCTTCAATTACTTTTTTTAATTGTGATGTATATAAATTTAGAGCAAGAGGCCATTAAAGTTGAAACTTTTAATAGCAACACCTTTTCCGTAAAGTGTTTAATCGGCTAACACATCATCGCCACAAACTTTATTGCTACACAATACCCAAGAGATCAACCAGACATAGGATTGAATGACAACAGAAATATAGAGCAGTCAAAAGATTTTTTTCTTTTAGAATGTGAAACGGGTCTCAAGATGCGGTGCTTATAGCTTCTCGAACACAGAGCTCGTACCAGGGGCGGCAAAACAGGGGACAGGGGGCATGAGCCCCCCAGTGATTCAAAAGGAGGGTCAATGCCCCCATGAATCTCTGACCCCCTTCACCTCAAAGGAGGGGGGGCATACAAACTATATAATTTATTAAAATCAGTTAAATTAAATTCATGACATTAACTTAACAAAAAGCAGCAAATATTGCTCTAGAAACCAATTTTTCACCCTGTAAATGACATTGGGAAATAATAAACACTATTCTATTTCACAATGGGAAACATTGTAACTACAAAATATGATATGCTTACGTCTGAATATCCTGAATGAAATTTAGACAAGGTTTGAGCTGTTATTCTATTTCAATTTGACTTTGTAGGCTATAGAAAGATGTATTTAGTAACTACAGATTTAATGACATAATGAGACTTATAAATGCATGATAATGAAGAAAAATGGGGGGGGGCAAAACACGAGATTGCCCCCCACATGAGGGAGGCAGAATTGCAATTTGCCCGACCCCTTTTTGAAAAAATTTTCCGCCCAAGATTTTGCCTCTTTTAAGCTTATTAATAAATCTCTATAGACTGTGAATGATTACACACATGATTCTGGTAATACACAAAATGAAAGGGAGATTGAAATGTCAAACAATAATCAATCCTCTATTACCTGTACAGTAAACATTATTTGAAACGGTAAGTCTTTCCGATGCTTGGATTGGCTAACAAGTATCTTTCTTAGGTTTTCTTCAAGTTTTCACAGAAACATTAGATCATTTTGCAATGCCTTTGAGCAGGGCCGTTTTATGATATTTTGGGCTGTATAGGTAGCCTAGGCCTACTTTTGTTTTAAGGGCCTAGTTTTTCAACTAATTCCTTTTCCTTCCATTTGGAATTGATTAATAATTATAATTTGTATGAAAGATGAAAAAATATGGAGCTAGCACTTCATATTTTCGACAATAAAAAATCACAGAACCATAAATGATTGGGCTAGTTTCAACAATATTGATTCTTAAAGTAGTAAGGTTGACAGACTTATAGCTTTTAAATGTTGGTCGCCAAAGGCGAAAAAAAAATTATGCCTTCTTAAAATCTTCTTTATGAAAATCACTTGAATGGATAGATGATCTAATAATTGAAGGACACAGGATAAATCTAAATTGCACTAGAAATGTTTTATGTGTTGACTACTTTTTGTTCTTGTTGAGAAAGGCCTATCTGAGCTTGTGCTGTAGACATGAAAAAAATAAAAAAGTAGTTTATAATAGGGCGCACAAATTTTCAAACTGGAGAGTGAAATTTGGTCAATGTTTAGGCTACAGGTAGGCTACTTAAAATATAGTACTGTTGATTGAATCACACTAGCCTAGCCTCTGAAATGTTTTATAAGGAATGGTAGATTATATACCAGTGATGACCAGCATGTTGTTCCTCAAACAGATCTCCTTGTCTGGGTGAGGGATATGAACTAGTAATATAGTCAGAGATGAAATTTGGAATGCTCAAAATAGACTGAAATTATTGGATTCAGCTGATTCTCAATTAAATTTCAATGGAAATAAGACAAATACTGTACTGGAATTTATTCAGGTCAAAAGAGATCAAAATTTGCCAAACAGACTAAAGAATTCCATATCTGATAGTATGGCGAATACGGTTTCTTCTGGGATGTCTTTTGAAGTCAGTTTCCTTCAAAACATTGAGTTGAAGAGCTTTTATGGGCCTTATTGTTTTAGGGATGACTGTCAGCAAGATATTATAATGAACCAAGAAAGAGAAATAAAATTTTGTGTATTCAATTGTTTTAAAAAGCCAAAAATATTATCCTACATTATCGAAAACCAAACAAATTACACATATTTAACACTCATCAATTATTGAAAAATTAAAATCTAAAAACAAAATCTCAGGCCGACATCAATAACATCCTCAGAACTCTGTGTTTCGGGAGCCCAATGTCAACAATTTCATCAAAACAATTAGGTTTTCGTCGAGCAGAAGAAAGTTTTTGCTATTTTTAGATTTTCTCATTTCGGTGCGAAAAATCCACGGGCGTAACATCGGGGCAAATATCATGTCGATCTTGTTGCTTAATTCTTGCTTCAAAAGTGTAAACAACAAGAATGACATGATATTTGCCGCTGTGATTGAGTATCGTTGTCATAGAAACACAGGTCCTTCATGGTTCACTGAATAGTAGACTTGGTGATGGCTAACAGCCAGAGATAAGCTCCTGTCTGCTACTTATAGGCTTCAGGATACATTTGCAGTAATTGAACTGAGCTGCTCCATGAAAGCAATCTTGTATTCAAAGCTCATGTAAAAATTAAGCTTTCAAATCTTTTTTTTTTCTATCTGGTTTACAGCTAGAAAAAACACGTCAAAAATAAGTAAAGCAAGAAATGTCCAAGCAATTTACGCAAGACAGATGAAATCAACTCTTAGGCTTACATTCAATGACGAGCTGAATTACTACAGGTTCACTTTAGATCAAGGAAATAATGAATTCTGCCTTCATTTCAATATTTCAAGTTTTGTATTTGATCTTTTTTCGGGACAATTGGGATCAAACGGGGCTATTTCGATATGTCTGGTATTGAACAGATCAAATGGGAGATATTAGATGCACCGTAATTTCGAATGGCTATTTTAACCCAGTCTCGATTGAACATTGACCATGAATTATTTATTGTCGCCAATCATGTTATTCAAGGTAATTTCCCCATACAGACAACTGTAGGTTTACTGTTTAAAATATTTATGAAGAAGTATTTAGTCTAAACATTAGACTTGCACTGCTCAATTTAATAGGACTTTATAGCCTATAAATATAACACAATGTTAGATTAGATCTTTTTCAACCGACCTTCTTTGAAATGATTGCTCGGATGTCCAAGTATTCTCTTTCTCAGCACGTAAACTAGATCGTCGAAAATAAGCATCATCATTCTTCCATTTCTCACGCCGATCTGATTGAGTCTGACTTCTGTTCGCAAGAGATGCTTGCCGACTAAAATTCGTAATCCAATGTGGTCTCATCGTTGGCAACGCCATTTTGTTTACTTTCAAAGTGGGAAAGCGCGCTTTGCAAAAATCTCCCTCATTTTGGAGATCCACTCACTTACCCCAGAAGAAGGGATATCTGAGAGGAATTAGGGGATAAAAGAGCCTCATACACTCCTTGAAAATGTGCTGCTGTGTTATTTCTTTTAAAGTTTCGGCCATACTTGGCACATCATTACTTAAAAGTCAATTAATTACATTACTCAAAGCTAGCATCAAACGTATGTGCCAAACGCCACATGTAAACAAGCAGACAAATTTGGGGCCATTCAGAAAATGGTCCCGTCAAAAGCATTCAAAATTCAATAGAAAATATGGAATGCTGCAAATCTCAAACAGTTTGGACTACAGGCACACGCAGCCAATATTTTATCTTTAAAAGGAGAATAATGTTTGCAAGGAACTGCTTCGGAAACAAATCTGGACGTAGTGTTTTATGAGAACACAAAACACCTCCAATGTTCGGCATTTGAAAGGGGGCAGGTGAAAGACGTCACTGACAAAAGCATGAATTCTAACGCATTGATTCGAAGATGTAAACATTTCAGAGTAAATCATGGCTCTTATCCTAACAGAATGTGTGGGCGAAGCACATGGAAGCTAGGATTTCATCTGCAATTAGGCTATCCAAGGTAGCAAATACGCGCAACAAATTATGGCAAGAACAACAATTCGAGCATCTGTTTTTCTCACCTCAGTGAAATGCACAGCTTGATATTTACAAAGAAAGTTTCACAAACGTTGAGATTTTGAAAACGCTGCCTGATTTTTAAAGCAGCAAACATTGGCTCTGGAAACACGTGAAAGAAGGGTTAGAATACTTATTTGATGCACTTCAATAAATAGATTTTAGAAACTAGCATTGAAAATAAAGGTATATTTTATTGTTGGGGAGATCAATCCTACGAGAAAGCGGATCTCTTATTTCGGTATTTGAGGAAACAACTCTCAAGAATTATGGTTTATTGAAAAGTGTAACTGCTCGTTTTCACGTCTGAGCTGAGAAAAGCATCACAAAACATGGTTGAAACAAAAAAGATTGAAACAATCAAAGTCGTTGGATTGCATAAACGAAAAGAAAACTTTCAAAAACATTATGTAAGTGAACTGTTTTTATTTGACATTGAGTTGATCCAGATTTTTTATTGGTCATCCGGAAGTTCGAAATTGAAATTAGACACACGGTTATTGAAAGTATCAGGTGATTAATTTTCGATTCTCATTTGTCTTTGTAAACCCGCATCGTGTTATATTTCGTTTGCAAAATGCACTATTCAACATTCAGAAAAGCCAATGGTGTTTCTTTGAATGGCGGTTCTCACACTTTCTTAATTCATCATCAAGTGTAGGCCTACCCCATGAGTTTTAATGCAATCACCTCGAACCTTATCTTGTATTTATGCGGTCTGCTTTCAACCTCCAAAGTAGCCATTTGAATATTATAACATTGTTACCACAGACTCACCAAATTTAACCCTGGACGAAAGTGTATACAACTGAAGGGATTTCATCTATCTGGTCCTAGACGAAAAGGTGTAAAGGGCATTGTCCCCTTATTCATGAAGAGCAATTTCAATAATTCCAGCTTATTAATTATACAAAAGTATAGATTCCCAACTGGTTGAAATAATAATTATTGCTTTGAATGTTCTTTCATTCTAATCTATCAAAAACAATAAATTGCTTACTGCATTGTTCTTTCCATCCATCTGCCACCTTTTCAGGTTTTGCCCTCATTGGTTTTGACCGATTGCAGGGCTCAGAACTGCCCTCCATGAACTTTTTTATTATTCAGAAATTCATCCTTGGCTATTTTCCACCCAATTTGCTTAGACGATTGTGTACAGGAAGTATCCTTCTACTGCATGAGCTATGTGTTGTCCCT
Organism: Haliclystus inabai; assembly: GCA_025505365.1. NCBI lineage: Eukaryota > Metazoa > Cnidaria > Staurozoa > Stauromedusae > Haliclystidae > Haliclystus > Haliclystus inabai. The sequence goes on from JANVCG010083444.1 coordinate 8,991, forward strand.
ATGTTGCCCGTGTTTAGCCACATGCAGCTCACAACCTCTCTGCGTTTTTCTGCTTCCCCTTTTTTGGCTTAAACATAGCTATCCCCACCGCCTTTCTATCCTTGTTGTTTACATTAGCTGACGTATCAGTATTCACACCTTCCCTTTCAATCAAGACAAAACTGTTAAATTACCCTTACATCTCACTTCACCGAACCATGGGCTGAATGGAGCCTGTATGCAGACCACATGGTTAAAAATTTCACGGATATCTGATCATAGCCGAATTATTGATGGATAGGGGTAGTTTTTCAAGAAATCCCTGAGGTCGACATGCAAGCACTTTTTACACAGAGGTATAAAACGTTGGATGAAAGGTTGTTTACTAGATTGAAAAAGTTTGCCGTTTCTCACAGTGAGCAAAGAACCACCATGTAATAATTTCACACGGAGAAAAGAAGATACATTGATGTGAATGGTATGAATCTTAAGATGAAAGGCTGTTTCTAGACCGGCTGAAACACTTCTTGAGTAGAGGCAGCAAAAAAGCAAGGTGAATGGAAATTAATTAATTTGAATGAGCCTGGTGTATCTTGATCAAGTAAAGATTCATTGTCCTATGCTGTTCTTAATTTTTATAAATGATAGTGTCATCCTGGTAAAAACTCTTCGATAACTATTCTTTATAATCTAAAACGTGAATAAGCGTAAGCTGAATAGAGTACAGTTAGATAATTAAGATAATTAAGATAAGATAAGTAAGATAATTAAGTGAAAAAATTACTGTATTGTTTTTCATTATTATTATTCAAAGTACAGTACGATTATTATTGTTGTGTCCATAATATTGTAGGCTTATTTTTGATCAATATTTGTTTGTTTATGTAGACGAGCTATTTTCTCACTAACCTATTCTCGTTGATGGTCTTCGATCAATCTCTGTGGAATATGGCATTCTCGCCCTCTATCTAGGTTGATAGTACCAGATTGAATTGATGTGATGCTGGAATGCAATGTTAAAGAAAACGGCTATTTCTTACCCAAACTTGACCAGATGCTGTTTTAACATGAAAATCCACAATGTGGGCCAACTTCGCTTACTACTGTATCCGGATGCTGTATGTCCTAATTCCTGCTAGCAGAATCTTGGATAGCGACATGACTGCTAATACCAATTTTGAGCGAATGTTGTTTCAATTTGACGTGCAAATGAACGATACAATACATTACATAACGTTTCACTAACATACAGCCTTAAAATTATATATCTGTCAAGATTTTAACGCTGTAATAAGACTTACAATTTCACGTTTGGGAAACCATTTTGGCTAAAATTATTTTATAAAATTTGATAAATTTACTCTTTCCAATTGAGCTTTGAATTTTCTCAATGAAATTGATCAACGTCTTGAGTTAGAGGGTTCCACCATGGTATAACTTGATTGAATTTGAGATTTTTGTATTGTCCATTTGTGCAATTCGTCTAGAGCAAAGCCTTCCTGGAATGGCCACAAGTGTTGTGTGCCCACTGGTTATAAAAGTTTGCTCTTTCGTGCAATGATTAGAAAGAGTGTCTTTAGCATCTGCGTAACATTTTTGCCAGGCCTCAGCAAATGAGCAGCAATTTGCTGGTAAGGTGTCTTGAAGAGGACACCCATACAGTTTTTGAACAGGTGATTTATTGTGCTTTTGAAAAAGTGTATTACGGTACTTTGATGTTGTACAACATAAAGTGTCATCATCTAAGGTTCGAACTTTGAAGGAAGATGCAATAATTCTCTTTAGCCTTTATATTTAATGGAGGATTTGGTCTTACCATTGCTTTGTGGGTAGCAAGGTAATGAAGGATTAAATTGTTCCATAGTTTAAATAGTCTTTGGATGAAAGATCTTGGATGTAAATTATTGGTCACAATCTGACCGGAACATATCAGGCACTGCAGCTCAACAAATTGATTGTCGTACCACCTTGATGATCTGAGGTGATGTGTTGTCTTTACCCATGGCAACAATTGTTAGATAATCTTTTAAGGAATCTACCATGATAAGGCAATCTTAACCGGTGTGGGAACCAAAATCAGTCACAATTTCTTGATAGGGCCTTTCTGGTGGAATATATTGTTAAATTGTTTCAAATGGATGAGAGAGATGATGATCCTGAGAGAGTAGACATGAAGTTATAGCATTCTGTTGATGTCAATATAGGCTGGTAGATTGTTAATCTGGCACATACTTTGGTACGCCCCATGCCTTCATGTGGCTCATGTAGGTGTCTTAGTATCTCTTACCCGAGTGATAAGGGGATGACCAGACGACAATCCTGAACAAGCAATCCTTCATCTAGAGTCAAATGATGATGCATCTGCCAGTAGCTTTTGATTTTTGATGTTAGCTGGTCATGACTTGCTGGAAATCCATCTAAAATTACTTTCTTCAATACTTGATATTCACTGTCAGTAGTGGTGGCTGTCTGGATTTCTGCTATGTGTAAATTTTCTGTGATAGCTGTAAAAGTGTGTAACACTGATATTGATGATACACATTGGTCGTTTGATTTATGATCACAGTCAACTTGAATTTCTGACAAGTTATCTCCAGGAACAGGATCAGATGTGGGGTAGTGGGATGATAATACATCAGTTACCTTGTTGGTCACACCTTTATACCAAGAAGAACAGAAGTTGTAGCTTATCAAACAATTTTGAATGTTGTTTTCAATTTCATCTAGAAGATGGCTATTTAAAAATAGGGATAAGAGGATAATGATCTGTGATAATCTCGAAATGTGGTAAGCCTGGTCAAGATAAACAACATTTGCTAATTGCCCAGGCTACAGAAAGCATTTCAAGTTCAATAATTGCATACAGAAACTCAGCATCACTTAATAAACTGTAACCTGCTTGACCACAAAAAGATTGGAGATCAGTGTGGGTAGTTGGTAAAGGATATGGCGTAATAACATCAATTAGTCTACTGTTCATTTAATAACCAGAACAAGACAATGTATAACCAGCAAAATCTACCAATGGTTGACAAAAACTGTATTTTCTCTTTGTTTAAAACAATCTCCTCTTTATAAAGAACGCCGAACACTAATTAGCAGAGCACTGTATAAAGTGTCCTACGTCATGTGTCTCTGTCTTCATCAAATATTTCAATTTCATCGACAACTAGTTAATCCAACGAATGTTTGTGCCATACGGTGGGCTATTGTAATACTCTGACATTTAACATATCCCAAATGGTGCACATTGGCAATTGTATCATCCAAACGATGCTATGAATGTTGTCAATGATTGACTTTCTTCATCGACCACACATTGATGATGCCTTCTAGGGCATCAAACACTGCAAAATATTTTTCTTTGGAAACTGCTAAGGCTTGATCAGGAGTTGATGATTGATATCATTCCCGTTTTATGTTACGATTCGAACGAGACAAATCAACACACTACACACATTCTGATATGATCAGAGCCTTTCTTGGAGGCTACAACAATCAGGACATACCACCAGTCATTGGAGCAATGATTTATTGTTCCAATAATAGGTCTAGTTCTTTCTTTAGCTTGTCCTGATAAGCAAATTGAATCGGTCTCGGAGTGGCAACACAAATGGCTTTACATTCTCAGTTAATTTAATACAAAATTTCTGACTGACCATACTGCGTATTTCACTATCAAAAACAAATGGATTCTGTTCAATCAGTTTACCTAGTTCTGGAGTATCATTTCGAGGGGGTAGCACTGAGGCAATGCTCACAACCATTGGCTAGGGGTAGCTTGGTGGCAAGATTCCTATTTCTTTGGAGGTGTTTGAGGATATCAAAACATTGTCAATGAGAATGTGGTATTGACTTTGCCTAAAGGAGATAGATTTGCCCTGAATTTGGTTCGAGTTAGATCCTTTTATGTTCTCCTTAAAATCATTTACTTTTGATAAGAATTAAGGTCCAGGAGCCATTTAATGTTTCTATTTTCAAGGGGATTGCATGTGCCTTGAATATTTTAGTTTGAGGTTTCAATGGGTGTATTTTGGTTGAACTGATGTACAGTGGTCTTGTCTGAGGTTTGAAAGTACTTGTATTAGGTTTAGCTTTACACTCCTTTTTGAAAGTGTTTTTTCCCGATTACATTTATTACAGCTCAAATTTTTAGCTGGGCATTCTTGACCATTTTCATGAAAGAAGCCCCACTGTAAACACAATCTTGTGGCTTGTCTTGCTGTTTTACGTTACACGGGTGATTGCCCCTAGCAAGTGCCTGAATAATAGTGGTCTGGTCTGCTGTGATTATATATGGATGATATCCTTAAATCTTTTGGCATTGAACGAAAGCCTGGTGAAGGAGCATCAACAGAGGCTAACTAATGCATTTATACGATGCCATACGCTTACATGTTATATCATTTATAGCCGTTGACGTTTTGCATTTCCATCGCACACCATATTCAGATTGCATCATCAAGTAGCCAGTCTGGCTTTTGCATCTTCTTTTTAGCGTCTTGTGAATTTGATATACTTGAATAAGCTTCCTATAACATGCTCCACGCTTCAAAGTCGGACCCATGATCAACGTCCAAATCTAACTTGGGCAGGTCCCCTTGTCTGTAAATATAACTCATAATGCTTAATATTCAGCTTACATTAATAAAAGACGAATAAAACCAGTTTGAAGATAACATGATAAAATACCATGCCAATCCCCTTATCTTCAGATGCAGTTATCTTCTAAATACTGTACTATGTTTGTAAGCCTTCAAATGAGCTCAAGTCCACAAAGAGGCATTAAAATGTATTGATTTGAATACACTTTATCCTCACTCCACTGCTGAATGCCCAAGGCACTACGTGCCCCGCGCATTGACTGGAGCTAAGCATTAGTTTTGAAAGAAATTACTATGTCATTATGCAGCTGAACTCTGTTAATGCTCTTTTTAACACCACCCTTTAATCTCTCCCTCTCCAATCAACTCAAGAACATCTTTAAGAGTGATTTACGATCTGCTATCCATTGCCTTGCCTACATAGAGCCAATGAAAGTTAGCAATAAACTTTATTTAAGATTTTTTTATTTTCCATAGAGGAACTCTTCACGGGTTTTAATTCAGAAAAGCATCTCCATGTTTAGATGTTTGTTTGTTTGCTAGTTTGTTTGTTTGTCTGTTCAATTTAACTTGCACATAATAACTGTTGAAAAAATAAATTATCCAATGTCAATTCGTAAAGTTATGTCTGTGGTATAGTTCTCATACCAATCCAGGATCAAAAATCGCATTTACAAAATGATGAATCTATCAGCTTTAGACCTTCTTTGAGTGATTGGAGGGACATACAACAAGCTAAACTATCTAGAAGAGAGTTCCAATGATGCAACAGTGCGTGATGATGCTGACTCATCTCTAATATCGCTATTATTCCTCACCCTTATTTTCTTCCCAATGCTGTTCCTGGTTTTAAATACTGTTAGTAAAAAAGTTCTGCCTTGATCCAGCAAATCAAAAATCATATAGATTACTTTGGTTTTGGATGTGTCGGTTAAAAAAATTCTCCTTCTGCCCTGCCTCAATGTCTTAATCTGTAGTATCACTTCATACTAACCCAAATCTCACCTCATTCGTAATTCATAGGCATTTGATTTCTACCATATAGTGTCATTTTGATGTAAACACAGTGCAAAATACTGAGAGCAAGTGAACTCTTCGTATTGATAGAGCTTTCTGATGTGTGAATACATTAGTTTCACTTGAATATTTTATCCATCATATATTGAAGAAATCAAATATTGTTATCAATAAGCAGCTAAGCCTTTGTATGATACAACGCTTCTAGGCCTATGCTCTATAGTGCAAGTATAATTTGGATCAAACATCGAATGATCTATGTCTAATTGTTAAATCGAACATGGTGTTTGCTTTGTAGGAATTTGTACTAAAGGTGAAGTGGGTAAAAGGCCCAGAAATCACGGTCTACAGACCTCACAGCATGTTCTTTGATTTCCAAGTAAGGATATAATTGTGGTGGATTTTGATCATGTTCAATAAATGTAAATCATTAGTGAATAAATGAGGCTCAATGATTATGTAGGTATGCAAATTGATTGAATCTATTGGCTTTGATAATCTATCATATATACTTTCTGGGAACACATGTGAGATTGTTGTGAAAGAAAATAAATGCAATGAAATAATGTTTTACTAGATTGATTACATGTCGCCAATCCTCAAATTGGTGTAGTAATTCATAAATTGTTGCTTAGACCAATTCGACCTTCTGTTGCTAACTTGGCATGATAAAACTGAAATTGTTCTTTTGGAAACTAAATCCAATTTTTGTGGCTATCCCATTTTACATTTGAAAAGGGGATGAAATTTATTTTTGTTGTTATTATATCTATTTTAGGGCGTGGTAGCTGAAATGTTCCAAGAAAAAATGAAGATAACAATACCCCCTGTTCCTGGTAAGCAATAATATAGCTAAGTATTATATTGAAATTATCTCAATCCTTCTGGATTTATAATAATTTTTCAGTTCTGGTAATGGAATGCAAAGCTCAATCTGAACTCCATTCATCTAATCCAATCTATTGAAAAAGATTGATCATGTGAAAAATTCTGAAAAACCTTAGTTCCTTATTTCCTATTTTTGATTTTTTATCAAGAGTTTTGATAGCAACAGTATATTGCTTTTCAAAATCTTGACAATTCTGAAAGTTCTAACTTATTATAAAAAAATAGCGTGACTTAATTTTGAAGAGCTTTAGATCAATGATAATTTTTAAAGAAGTCATTTCCATTTACATTCTAGTTGCTAAATTCCATTGGCTTTTACTTGGTAAACTTGGAATTGAAAAAGAATGCCGTGCAATGGAGGACTTTTGTCAGGTAAGAACAGAGACGGCAAGTGTAATTATTACCTAAATTCAACCAGTTAGCAGATTGACATATCTAAACTTTTTTACTGTCTTAAATTTAGGAATCGTCTAATCCAAATGATTTTGTAATTTCTGATTTTTATTTTTTTTCTATTATAGAAAATTGCCAATTTGCCACCAACAATTTCACAATCAAATATTGTTCTTCATTTTTTTGATGCATGGGGAACAGATATTCGGGTTGGGAATCAATTCACAGCAGACAATTTGGATTTGCCTTCAATTGGATCGTAAGTT
>JANVCG010083555.1:0-16126 GCA_025505365.1 Haliclystus inabai
TTATTATTATTATTATTATTATTATTATTATTATTATTATTATTATTATTATTATTATTATTATTATTATTATTTACCAACCTGCACAAAATCAGATTGCAATACTTCAATTAATGCATCTTTTGGAATGCTGGCAAGCAGTGATGATGATTTTGAAATGCTGACAAAGTGGTCGACGATAAATTGAATCGATTGCCGTCTGACCCACGGTGAGCCAAACGATTTTGAGCTCCATTTCAATGTAGATGAGAGTGAGAAGTGAGATAAATCTTCATAAATGATATCTTCACATCCTAAACAAGAAACAATGCCCTACTGACAAAATAACTACACCCAAGTAGATCACTGGGCACATTATAACTGTATACAAAATAGAGGTGGTTTTATGCAGCAATAACAATCACAACAAGTTATAAGCAGAGAAAACATGTCTTCTGTGACTATGCCTCAAATATATGGCTCCGCCTATAACTGAGATAGAATTGAGGAGGCTGATTTTAATTGTGCTTGAGTTCGGTTTCCAGGTGAGATCTTTCCTCGATAATGTCTCGACACAGGTTATAACCTATTCACTAGTATGGAAATGAGAAAATCTGTGTAGCCATGGTAACAGTTGAGGAAAATGAGATTGAGTGTGTTGTTACCTTCCATGAGAGAAGTGAATTCTAAAAAGCAACCGATTTCATACAGTTCCATTGCAACTTCTGACATTGTAAGTAATTTATCAGTTTCAAAAAGTAGACCAAAGCTTTCCTCTGAGCTTCTCCATTTTATAACAGATTGCAAATCGACGCATGATTGATACAAACATTTTATAACAACAACAGCATATTGACGTGGCAGGATTGCTTCATCAACAACAAGACAAAGTCTTCTGTCATTGTTGCTGGTGTTTGATGCTTTTAATTTAGTAAGTAGGGACTTGAAGTAAGGTGACCTGGCAGCTAAAATACAACTATGACAGGATAGGACAAGCTCCCTTCGTGGCTCCATCCCTTGTTCGCCACCTCTTTTGCATGCTATCGATGTAAATTGTAAGTCTACATCCATTGACGCTTTATCAAGCATTAGTAAATTTAAATCTGTTTCAATGTCATTGGGTATCGTAAATGTTTTTGTAATATTCCGTAAGACGTTTGCATCAATCTGATGTGTCAAACTGTCGTCACCTGTATATAATATTTTTAATAAAATTGAGAATTCCTCTAAAGTCATGTCTCCAACTTGATGTGTTACATCGATAGGATTTTGCAGCACTTCATTACTGGCTGTTGCAAACATAGTTGCAAAATAAGGGCACCTTATTGATAGGATGATACGGTGAACAGGGTAGTATGTATTTTTATAAACCAAGATAATGTCACTCAAGAATTCTTTTTCATACAATTGACTGAAATCTTTGATTAATCCATTCGTTGGGGGGCGTGCTGATGCTGAGACCACCAGCACATCTCTCCATGCCCTCAGTGACTCGTAATGCTCAACTAACCTTGTTATCTCTGTGGTAGTCCACAGTTGAAGCACTTCTCGCATTTGTTTGCGATAGTCAACATGTTTATTCACTTTTAAAGTTTTGGCTAATTTCTTACGAATTGTAACAATACGATTTGGGCGTTTCTTACGATGTGAAGAAGATGGAAGCTGTGATGCATCTCTTTCTAACTTTCTGATATTTAATTTGTTTGAACGAGAGGCACTGCCAGAGTGTGCTTGCCCCATGATGAAAACCTCTGATCGACGCTCTCGATAAAGTTTCGTCAACTTGGCCAATGAATAAGACCCATCAAGATAATTGAAAAGTAATTCTACACTTTTACATACGCGAATATTTCGGCTGGAAAGTAATAATAGCCGCGTGTTTACATGAAACAGTGCCCAATTAATAATTTTGCTGCCAAAGATCACGTCGCTTCTCTCTTTACTGTTCGGTGTTCAGCAAACATTGGCTCTAATTAATGTAAATTGCCATGTAAGAGCGAAAAGTAAATAGCATCCAAAAGAGATGAAAATGATTACAAAGCTCTATGTAATAAATCGGGTGTAACCGCTAGTGACATCAACGTGAAATTCATACAAAATAAATGAATTTTAAAGCACAAACTTTAGCTGAATTTACAGGCGGTCGCAATCTGCTGTTTCAAGATGTAGGTAAACACTGGAGGTTGGTGACAACTACGTCACTCTTGGCGAATATGAGAATTATCATCATCATCGTCATCATCATTATCATCATAATATTTATTTAGTGGTATAAGCCTTGTTAGACTTTTTCACGGGGCTGATTTAGAATATACATCTACATTGTTACAAATTATAGAGTGAAAAGCATTCATTTTACAAATAGACAAGTTACAGTACTTATGAGATGTAAAGTACGAGAAAAGTGTTACAGTATTTGTTAATTAGTGTGTCTTTTGGCAGTTTCATGTATTTGGAGTGGAGAGCCCTTGAGAGCCCACTTCATGTGTCCTCGTCCAAAACTCTACGCAATTTATAGTTTTTTTGCAGAAACTATAGTTCTCTAGATCATTTTTGTTTATAAATATTTATTTCTGTTATTAATCCTCTCAATAAATTAAATCTCTCATGGGTTACATTGATTTTCAAATAACCAGAATCAATTCGACAATTGGCTTAGATCTGATACGAACAATTGGAAATCATCAATTAGATGGTGTGTTTTCAGAAGAACGTGTGCTGAAATCGATACCAACGCATTATTGTGGGTGGACAACTTTGATATATTTTGGTTGCTCCGCGTGAAAGGGTGTGAATATTAAAACGGAGAAAATAAATGAAAGATTAATTCTGTGATATAGAAGATTTGCGATATTCATAGTAATTTATTTGAGAAAATGGGCAGATAAAAAATCAGAAGACAGTCAGGTTGTAATCAATCGATTCGTATCTTATCATAATACCGAAGCGGGAATATCAAACAGGGCTTCACGAAATTTAAATAAACTTTTAATGTGCGCTGGATGTACTTAAGAAACAAATTAACAAAATTAATCGAATGGTTTGAGAAATTCTGCTTGCCAGGGACTACTACTTTAATTTACTCTAACTACTTTAATTTCGTTGTATTTCATGAATAAAAAGCCGGAATATGTCAGTACAAATCATTTTCTAACGCTTAAGTCAGATTCAGCCAAAATGGAGTCTATGGTATAGTTCCACACAGCAGGGACAAAATTCAAAATAACTGTCTGGCAGGTACTCTGTTGATTGAAATACCAATCGATGTAGAATTTTTAACAATCCTATTTGTGTCACCTACATCTCTTTCAGCATGAGACGGTCCTTCCTTCTCACATATACTGTGGTAATATTAATAGCAGATACAATGCTATTGCAGATTTTAATTACACAAAATGATGATTACAAAATTGCTCTCTATTCTATTCACACAAATAGATCTCTAAATTGTGTATCTATGGCGAATGTAACAATCGGTAGCAAAACAGAATGCTTGCTGGAGTGCTTGAGCGTACCAAGTTGTATGTCTTTAAATGTCATTAAAGGAACGATGGGAAATGATGGGAAAATTAAATGTCATTTATTCAATGTTACTCATCATTCAATGGCTTTGAGTTTGAATATGAACGTCGTGGTTGACCATTACACGATTGCTGAGGTAGGTTCGGTTGTCGTAACAGCTGGTTTCAAATGCGTGTGTATTAGTAAAATGATACTTCAGAACGTTAGATAATACAGCATCTGCTTTCATGCCAAAAATATATCTTATTAGTACAAGTACAAGGTGTACAGCTATAAATGGATATCATAAAGGGGCTACTTGAATCAAAGATGTTGTAGAGAAAACTCTTCTATGTAGAAAGCGTATGTCATATTTATTTATTTATGTATTTATTTACTTATTCAAGTAGTATCCAAACGCTATTATAGCATGTCAAAGTAAAGCAGCATTTACCAAAATCTTTCATATAGGGGGAGGGGCAAAATGCAATTCTGCCCCTACGTAGTGGGACAATTATATGTTTGTCCCCCTATTTCTTCTCATTATCATGCATTTATAAGTCTCATTATGTCATTAAATGTGGAGCTATTAAATTCCATATTTTCCATACCAAGCCGAATCTAAATAGAATTACAACTCTAAACTTTTGTCTGAATCTCAATTAGGATATATTCAGATGTAAACCATATCATATGATATTTCAGCCCATGCATGGTACCATGAAATAGTGTGTGTAGTACTTCCCAGCGTCATTAGCAATATTGGCTACTGTGATGAATTGAATTGATTCTAATGAATTCTATAATTTCTATGCCCTCTCTTTCAAAGGGGGCACTGACCTTCTATTTTTCACTAGGGGCTTACACCCCTGCTTCACAGTTTTCCTTGAAATTACTTTCAAGATTCAGATAATTTGTGTGACTACTTTCAATCATTCAATCTCCACATTGATAATTGATACGTTTGATTTGGCTTATCTATTCTAGTTGTAGTGATTTCTTGAAGGGAAAGAAAAATATGTAGCTCCTATCCTAACTGCCAGTATCCCTGTAAAGGGTTTTTACATTAAAGAACCAGAATTATGGGTGATTTTGCAAACTGCGTCTCGATTTGGAGAATTGTAGACCTAAATTGAATTCTTAATAATCTTTGCTTTCAATAAAAATTAGCTGGAATTACGTTCTCACACTGTTTTTTTTTTTGTTTCCCATCAATGGTAATAGCTGGCAATGGTGGCAATGCTTCTTTATTTTTCGTTCTTACAGATTACTTCTTTTGAAGACTGCCAAGAAGCAAAAAGTGGAAAACCAATTGTTGGTGCTTATAGTTTGCAAGAAAGAGGTGGTTTTCAGTTTAAAGCCAATTGCGACATGACAACTGATGGTGGAGGTAATTATCAACAAGAGAATTGTTTTAAAAGTCAAATTGAGTTATTTGGAATATAATATACTTCCAGACTATTGATTTAAAAATCAAATCTCTATAAAGACTCTTAAAAAGATTATTTCTCTCCTTTTTGTCAGGTTGGACGGTCATTCAGAAGCGTTTCAACGGATCGGTTGATTTCGCTAGACCATGGGTTGATTACAAAAATGGATTTGGTGATGTTAATGGTGAATATTGGTTAGGTCTTGATGCAATCCATGAATTAACTAACAATGGGAATTTGTCTTTGAGAGTTGACATGTGGGATAACAGTGACTATGCTTACGCTGTGTACAGCCATGTCAAAATCAGTGATGAAAATGAAGGCTTTCGATTTAACTATGAAGCAATGATCGACGGTGCGTAAAACTATCATTTCAATTTTACTAAATGAAAACATTCATAAATCATGAAATATCAAATCGTTCAAAAACATGGATTGATTTATTGATTTAGAGCTACCATTCTGCAAAGACCAAATATTGTCAACATTCTTTGTTAGATGTATGTTATACCCCGCTAGTCACACCACTTGCTTCTGTGTCCATTTCACATGCGTAATTTAGTTCAGCATCATTTAATTTAAGAGCCAGCTAGGTAAACATGGAAAGAATACTTGATTAGAAATTATGAACAAAATAATAAGAAATACAAACTACAGTACACATTTTCTGAAAATTGACTTGACATATGTAACAATTTTACTGGAGTATTTGAATGTTATAATAATTAATTCTTCTCCCGCGTATAGTTGGGTTCGACAGTTGAACTTGATTGCCCTTCAGTTTGTATTTCCACTTGTGATATCATGATTATTATTTAGCTGTTTAGTGAATACAGCTCATTTTTGTAATCATTTAGGTACCAATATGACAACAGATAGCCTGGAATTTTCAAAAGGAATGAAGTTCTCAACACTTGATCGAGACAACGATAAATCTGGCGGTTCTTGTTCGCGAGAAAAATCATATGCTGGTTGGTGGTTTAACCGTTGTACGAAGGTCAATCCAAACGGTGCTTATACCAAACCTGGACCAGTACTTTACCCGAACAGTGTATATTGGATGTCTTTCCGCGGAAGACTTTACTCAATCGAGAAAATAGAAATGAAATTGAGGCGTAAATGATTGAATCGAAATGGCTATAATAAATGATGCTGAACACTGAAGGCCATTGAACAGTGAACAATCACAACGATGAACTGAACCTGTTGGGTGTTTTTATCGATAGAGTTACTGATTTGGCTATAGCAATCTAAACTATACACTACAGCTACATCAATTGCAGATAACATATATAATCTGAGCATTCAACTAACACAACTAATTACACATGAGTACATCAAGGCTATTGAAACGATAAAATAAAATAAAGCATCTATCTTCAGTCCATGTTTCTTCCAGTGTTGAACATGTGGATACAGGGGTGAAAATAAATATTAAAACACAATGTAAACACTCGTCAAAGTCTATTTTTGAATCAAACTAATCGAGAAGGGTACTGATTACTGTGTTCGAGTGTTTCGAATGTCTATCGAAAGTTTGTATGTAAACCAAAAAATTAATTGTTACTTTCATGAAGCAATTATAAAACTTAAGCCTATACAGTGTTGCATATATGCCATGAGACTCATTGCGCATAACTATTTTTACAGCAAGTAATTTTTTGAATCAAAATACCTATCATTGCTTGACTGTTTTACTTTTTAACATACGCACCCACCTCTAGAACCATAAATTATCAGAAACTGTATAATTAAAATCCCAATCTCATCAGCAATCCGATCGGATGTTAACATTAAGATTAATCCTTTATTTAACAGAGATAGCCTCGCTTGCTATCGTTAGACTGTTATTTTAAAGTGAGGTTTCGCTAAAATGGGGGCTAATGTACTATTTTCTTTTTAATCAATATTCTTAATTAATGGTTAGTAACACTACTTTGTCAACACTTTATGGTAACTGAAAAAAGCTTAGACCGTTGGAATAATATGAATTTCCATTTTTAGCTTTTTATGCCATGAATACCGCGTTGCTAATGAGATGCACGCAAGGTAGCAGCAGACTATACCGAAGCTATCTAGTCGATGGTGCTTATCAAACTGCTAGAAGAGTTGTTAGTCGGGCAACACACGCTGGTCACACTTTCAAGAAAAAAGAAATGCTATTACACATGTCAAAAAGCGAGTCATACTTTCTAGAGATTCAATCTGGTAATAATACATTTTTGAAACCTAGTTTTTCATTTCAAAGTAGCTTTAGGCAATGTTTTTATAGGAATTTCACAGCGAAAAATATCAACAGCGATAAAAAGTCTGATGGAATTGACAATTCAAAGCTGAAAAATTCTGTAACTGATAATAATGAGATTGATAATAGTGGAAAATCTGCTTATCAAAAACTCAAACATTCCATGAAAAGATTTATGCAAGGCTGCAAGCTATTGTTTACTGATGTCAGGCAAGCTTGGAAGATTCGTGGTAAATTGAAGGGAATGGATAACGATGTCACTGCTTTAACTAGAACAGAGCTACATCATATGCGAAAGGTATGCTTATTAACTACAATATCTTTTCAAACCAAAGCATAATCTTTTAGAGCATTCTACTTCTCATTATCGTTGTGAATCACCTTGAAACATAGCCAATCCAAATTTTTCGTTTTGAATTTGAAATGCAGGCCCAACGAGCTTTTAATCACTGTAAGGGGGTCTATCAGTTGTTGAAACACACAAAATGAATTTCAATTGAAAATCAATTTTTTGCTCTATGTTGATTGAATATGTAATCTTGGTGGGTGAGGAATGCTGAACGCAGAATGCTGAATATCAAATGTGTGAAACTCATCGTTCTCATCAGCGGTGTCAAATAAAACCTGCACGCTCTAGTAAAGTTGCAAGTTTTGCTGCGGCTCAAAGTTAAAGATTGTAAACAAGGCTAAATAACTCAATCAAAAAAATGTGAACATGAGAAAATATAGCTTGGAGAGATCTTGAAAATGATGGTTGTCTTGTCTACATTCCACGCAATTAAATTCTATAATCATTATTCAGTTTCTCTCCTGCTTGATTTACCACTTTTGCACATTTACTCGAAGACGATTGAACGGTACTGACCAGCTTGAAGTTTTCATTGTAGTGTAATAGATTGATAATTTTAGTTTTATTTTATAGGCCTATTCATAAGATTTAAGAAACGTATTGCATTGCAGTCTTTGCTTGCTTGCTTATAATAAGATACGCGTGAATTTGTCAAATCAATATCCAAAGTGGCAAAAGAACGACTAAGACACAACATGCGATTTGTAGTTCAACACCACAAAGGTTTTCACACATTTGATATTCAGCATTCTGCGTTCAGCATTCCTAACCCACCGATGTAATCACCAAAATTTTTGATGCCTGTATTCCAATGTGAAAATAGCTTTGTTTGCAAACCTAAGTCAATCATTACTCTCTTGTTGCCATAGCAACACAATCGTACAGAAAAATCAATATTCAAAAAGTTTTTAATTTTGAGAAACAACTTATCTCAACGTAATGTATTCACTGTCGTAACTTCCAGAGGTGTGTGACACCCAAAAGAAAAATTTTCAGCTCAAATTCGGGCATTTTTGACGAAAAAACGTGCTTTTATCGGAAAAAATGGGTAAATTTATCCACTTTTTAATGTAATTATGCTAATTCTATTATTAACTTTCGGGCAACAAGTCTGGAAAAGTTCACTTTTGGTCGGGCAGATTTGGTAAACCCCCCCCCCCCAACATAAACCAGTAAGTTACGGCCGTTAATGTATCCTATACTTTTCTCATCCATTGTGTTTGTTATTTTCTAATAAATTGAGCATTTTGTACTTTGAAACTTGTTGTGAAAAACTATTTGCAATCGCTGTTAATATTCATTTTTAAATTGAATTAAAAGCTGTTAATTAAAAATTTGACATAGTAACAAATGAAGGTCACTTTATATCATGAATAGAAATAACTGGTTACTGCTAAAAGCT
This sequence comes from Haliclystus inabai, assembly GCA_025505365.1. Classification (NCBI taxonomy): domain Eukaryota; kingdom Metazoa; phylum Cnidaria; class Staurozoa; order Stauromedusae; family Haliclystidae; genus Haliclystus; species Haliclystus inabai. The sequence goes on from JANVCG010083555.1 coordinate 8,907, forward strand.
TCTTTGACTCAAAAGGAACTACTTACAAGTAAAAGTTGCTCATAAAGTAACAATTAATAGAAACGCCGCTACTTTTTGTAATCGTACTACTACTACCATCCCAGACCAGGAATGATATGCTGCAATTCTATTTCCAAATGACATCAAACTCAATCAATGTCTAGATCTGAGCCTACGTTGTGTTAAATTTTATTGTCTTAGACCTCAGCTGATGTTATGAAGACGCTTCCTGTCACTTTTGTTGCTATGCTTCCAATTATTGGCTATGCAGCTCCTGTTCTGGCGTATGTTATTTTAATGTACTGTCATACCTACTGCAAGACGTTTCTAACAAGTATTTTAGTTATGAATAGGATACTGATTTATGATCATTAGTAGGCTACCTTCATCATAGACATTTCTTCAATGTACCTTGATGAAACTCCATTCTATATCCATACATAATCTTGCATCATTTCGTAACTATGAAAATACTACCCCCACCCCCCTCTTGTTTAAAATAGGATGAACTGATTGTTCCAAACTAATAGACAATCAGAACTTATTCATGTGATATATCTATAATATAAATTAAATGGAAATCTCAAAGCTTGGTAAACTCCCCTTACAGGAAGCCAAAGAAGAATAGCCTGTACACATACCTTTCTGTGAAGGATTTCATTCTTCGATCAGCTATCTCCAGATATGCATTTGCCCTGTCTCTTTATTGTCTGGCCTGTTTCGATTGAATGCCAACAGAGTTATATTAATCGCTACATTTTAGGATCAGCTAGAAGTGGGACATTAGTCTGGAAATCTAAAATCACAACAGTCAAATATGTACCCACACAACGATTGCGATCTTCGTATTGCTCTGCCTATAAATACCTTAACATAGTAGCTTTCAATGTTCAATGGAGATTTAAAAACATTTGTAGAGCTTCCTTCAGTTAAGATGTTCTCATTGTTATCACTTGTATGCAAATATCTCACTGCATTTGATAGTAGGCAGACTGACAGCAGAGGCTCAACCCATTGTCACCTTTCCATGATAATGTCAGGCAGGTCTGCAGGAGGAGGAATTTTAGAGGCTGCAACAGAAATATTGGCACATGTGAAGTTTCATAATTCATTTTCATAGTTGACATGAGCTACATCTAATTGAATGAAATTTAACTACTTGAGCTTGAAAACTTGCGGAAAAGCATCTTGAATTGAAACTAAGAAGGTCTTTCAACTTTCAAATAATGATAGTCTCCCAGCAGTCAAGACATGGCATCTAATTTCTATGAGATAAAAATACATGTTCAACAAAAGTTGTGTCAAAAAGTAAATGTGATAATGATGACTCACACTTAGAAGCATAATTACATTGTGCACGTTTGCATTGGCCTGTTTCACTTCAGATTTTGAGATTATGATCCGAGTTACTGGTACTTAATACGACTTGTAAATTTTATTTATGTACCTTGCTGCCTCCAATGTGTCAGCTAATTGTGATTATTCTTGTTGCTCTGTTGTAGGTTTTTATTTCCAAGGCAACTTTTATCCTCACAATTTTGGTTACCAGAACAGAAAGAAAGATTTGCTATAGAAGATCACAAGAAACGAAGTCAGTATTATATCCCTTTATTGAAAGAAGTGGGATGGAGTGGCAGAGAAGTGGATAGCAATGAGTTGACTAGTTTTTGTATCAAGGTATGCTCAACAGAATGATAGTTACAATTTTGACTTGCACTTAAGCGGGTTACACTGTATTAAACTAAAATTACTAAAATATTGATTGTACCTATGTGCCCCCCCCACGTGCTGACTCAAACATTGATGCTAGTTATTATCATTATCCTGAAGAAAAACAAAATTAAGACTCAGGCTATAGGATAGCCTTAAAGTGTATATCTCAGCTATAGGGTTACAACGGATTTGGATAGAACTAATTTTTTTATTCGTACATTTTTCTGTTGCGTTTTTGCATAGCGCGACTTCTTCCTATCCAAAAATCAGTTCAAACATAGATTTTTGATGTCGTAAATTTTGAGCTGGGTCAGTAACGAAATATTTTCCCGCAAGAGTGTTTGACCGTGAATTAAGTCGTACAACAGCACTCTTTCAGCTCTACGCGAGAAAAACGCAGCGCAAAGCAATTCAATTTTATACTGCAATAATGTCCGCGTTCACAGGAGTCTCTTATGCTACTTTTTTTAATTGTGAGGTATATAAATTAAGAGCAAGAGCCCTTTAAAGTTGAAACTTTTTAATTGTAACACCTTTCCCTCAAGTGTTTAGTTGGCTAGCACATCATCACAACTTATTTTGTTACTATGCAACACCCCTTGAGATCGACCAGACATGCGATTGTGTGACGACAGAAATAGATCTGTAAAACATTTCCTCAAATTCTACTTGAAATTATCATCAAGAAAAAAATGGTATACATGTCAAATGTACGAGATGTGTTCAAGAAGCCATAAACACCGGATCTAAAACCCGTTGCATATTTTGAAAGAAGCAAATCGTTTGCCTGCTTTATTTTATGTCGTCATTCCATCTCGTGTGTGGTTGATCTCTGGGGGTGTTGCGTAGCAACAAAGTAAGTCGCGATGATGTGCTAGTCGATTAAAAACTTGAGGGAAAAGGTGTTACAATTCAAATGTTTCAATTTTAAAGGCTTCTTGCTCTAAATTTATGAACATCACAATTAAGAAAAATAGTCTAAGAGAGTCATATTAGCACGGACATTATTGCAGTATAAAATTGAATTGTTTTGTTCTGCGTTTTTCTCGCGTAGAGCTGAAAGAATGCTGTTGTACGACTTAATTCACGGTCAAATTCTCTTGCGTGAAAATATTTCGTTACTGACCCAGCTCAAAATCTGCAACATCGAAATCTTCAAGAATGCCATGTTTGAGCTGATTTTTCGATAGAAAGGAGTCGCGATATGCAAAAATGCAACAGAAACATGTACGGATAAAAAAATTAGTTCTATCTATATCCGTCATAACCCTATAGCCGAGATATACACTTTAAGATTTAAAAAACATTTTCTAATCAGCTATATATTATTTAAAATGTAAAATTTGTTTAATATAATTTTATATAGTGGGATTTATATTCACACAATCCCTCCTTACCACATATTTGATCTTGCAAGATAAAAAAAAAAAATCAATGAAGTAGTGAGATATAATTTTATCATTCATTAAAATGTATCTATAGGTTTGATCAAAATATCTCAAGTATGTTATGTTGCATATTGCAATATCTGTATGTTGTTTCCTTTAGCTGATTGATGGTGGATGTGCCACAAACGCAGAAATAAAGAAATTCAAAACACTTTTCAGGGAGCATGATTTGTCGCTGAAAGGAATGCCACGATTCCATTTGGTGAGAAGCTTTATTTGAAATACTCACTTGATATGAATAATAGCTGAATGTGCATCTGATTGATGGCAACTGATTGGAATCAACTTGCCTATTTGCATACTGGAAAAATTATCAGGGAATCTGTAATTAAGAAATTTTCCTAGCAATGCTGCAGTCTGACACAGGCTAATAACCAGCCTCCACTTTAGATTAATTTTCTATTTGATGATGCAAGTCTTCTTGTAGACCATATGCATTGAAAAATATGTGTAAAAATAGCGGACAATTAATGATAATGAACAAATCTAAATCAAGACTTTATATTTTATCATAGGTGAAATTATGTAAGACATGGCTGGCTCCTGCTAAATGGTATATGCCTCGTGGTTTGTTAAGAGAACTGTTAGCGTATCGTGTTAAAAGGATCATCGAAGATGACACCGCAATACGCCGAGATGGGATAGCATCTTTAAATGAAGTAGAAGTCGCACAGGTTGGTACAAAAAATATATAATATTCAGCTATTCGGCTTGATCTAACTTCATATGGGAGACTATTCCGGGGTGTAGGGTGTGATACTTACTAAAGATGCTTTTGAACCATATGAAATCAATTTGAATATTTTACCAGTTAAAATTCTTATGAATTTAGCTGAACTTTATGGGCTATGGCTTGTGAGCATGCCATTGTCATCCCATCGATATCATTTTTAAAGAAGAGACGCTATTTAGAACACTCTGAGCACATATATATATATGTCTTCTATTTTTATCATCTTTATCAAATTGGCGCCGACATTATCAGTATGACCGCCAATATTTTGCTGATTCAGGCGTGTCACAAAAGAGGTTTAGAAGAAGCTTCCTACTCTCCAGAATGCCTTAGAATTTGGTTATGTGAATGGATTGAACTGTCGTCTCATGCGTATCCAGGTAACAACAGTGTAGACCTATATTGAATGCTCAAATTTATCATGCATGACCCTTTGCACGAAATCAGCTATGATATCTATGGGGAAGTTTTAGATATGGTGGTTAGAAACTGTGAGGAATTTCAAACCATTTTTTGTATAAGCTCGTAACAGTTCTTATCAATGTCCACAAATCCATGAAGTATGGTCTTGCTGGTTAAAGATTTTGCATTTTATTTTAAATTATATTTTGTGTAGCAATTTCAATTTTAAAGCTAGCCAAGGCTCTTTGTTTACCATGTACAATATGCGCAGAGACATGTGCTGGATGAAACAAGAATGGTCAGTTACATGAAGAAAAAAAAAGATTTCCAAGTTTTCTCTGTGGAAAAGACTTTGCAATAAGCAAATCCCTGTTTGACATTGTAATTAATACTTATTACAGACAAAAACGTTTTTTAGAACAAGTGGATTGCAATGGCTTTGCTTAGAGGGAGGGAAAATCCTAACGCTTGAAACTTTTGCTACAATTTATTTTTAAATTTTAAAGTTTTGCTGGGTTTATAGAATAATTATTTTTAAGAGTTTGCATTTTGAGTAAAAGCACAATTGAGTTTTATCCAGAGAAGTGAATAAAATTCTCATTTTCATTTACATAAGTAAGAAAGTTTTATCCAAAAATGTACTTGAATTACTGTATGCAGAATGTATGTCATGACTGGATATCATATATAGAATTTGCTTTAATCTAAGATAGGACTCGTTTCAAGTCAAGACTGTCACAGTTTTAATAATACAAAAAGGCTGCTTCCAACCAGCTCAAGATTGAATAGAGCATCAAACTGTTCTCAAATAAATATCAGTTATCAATTTCCATTTCATTATCCATTTTTCAGTTCGAGATATTTCATACATGGCGCATTGTGCAGTTTTCAAATCTGTGAATTTCAAATGTGAAGATAACGAAGTTGAAAGTACCGGAAAATAATTATTTCAAATGGTTCAGTCTTAGTAGTTAACAAAAAAGTTGATAATGAAATCCAGTCTTAGGTAGTTTGAATTGAAAATTGTAATTTTGCTATTTATAATAGAAAATAAATTGATAAAATAACACTTTCTTGTGTTGCTCTTTATTAAACTTTCTCAATATAAATTTTTTTTGCATGTTCTCTGTTCTTAAACATCTGGGGCAGTCCCGGGCAGACTCAAATCATCATAACAAAATCGCATACATTTTGAAATCAATTGCTGTTCAAACACACCAGCAATTGAAGCCTATTATGTAAGAAAAGGTTGGTAAATAATAAACTTCTAAACTTAAAAAAGAAGATTTTCTTTTTATGCAAAGCAACACCTATCAATAAATTTACTTATTTACATTTTCTTCATATTTCTACTCAAATTAGTGCAATGTAGAAAAAACTTGACTAAAAATTGTACCATAAATATTATACGATTATATCGTAAATACATTGTAAACATAAACTTTTAAACATTTATGTACTTATGTTAACCTTACTTCAAAAGATTAAATTTGTAATGTATAAATTACTAACCAAAGATTTAAATTTTTACAATGTATAATAAATATTAAATGAAACTTTCTTTCCGAATATAACATTTTAAAATGTATTCCAAAATCAATTTGAAAGACTTTCAGACAATGGAATTTAAGCTTTGTGCTGCAGCTTGCACCAACGCAGTTGCAATGGTTAATTGCCTATCAACATCATTCCAGTTACCACCTTTAGCTAAGGCTTGCAATTGATCCGTAATGCCAGGAAATATTTTGTAAAAGGCTGGTTCACGTGTGACTGGTGAAAAGACAATGTGCCTAAACAAAATATAATAAAAATCATATCACAAACCATCGCTGACATGATCAACTGCTATCCAAAAACAGAAAACAGCAAAAGGCTTACAATTTAAATACTTTATTTCCATTCTAAATCTAACTTTTTGACACATAAACTGTTTTCTATTTGTTTTATAAAATAACATAAACAAATTGTTGCATGTTACAATAGAACAACAAACACCATGTTTGTGTACCATAACATAAAATCATCATGAGTATTTGATTTAACTTCAATTGAACTAGCTAGCACTCAAACAGTACTTGTGAATACATTTGACAAGATTAATAGATTTGACATAACTATTAATCTTTTCAAGAACATTTCCATAAGTAGACTTAGTTATGTGCAGGCTACAGAAAAGCAAAGCACTCAAAAACACTCAATACAATAGCTCAAATGAATTAAAATCAAGGAAATTAACTTCATTTGAGCTGTTGTCTTCTTATGCTTGTTCAAGTAGTTATTTTTAGCTGAATTACACTCTCATACATGCCTCAGTTGATTTTCATCACTTACTTGCTAAAAGGACGGTTGGGTAAACCAGTTGGGTTAATGAAATACCGCTCAAATTGAAGCAATTGGTCATTAAACATTCTGAGATGATGCGGACTGTAAAACAGATAATTAAAATAACATCAAAAATCAAGCCTTTAACAATACGATCTTCCATCGATTGGATTTTCAAGTTTCATCAACTGCATTGATGGTATCACTTGCAGACAAAAGCAAATCAACTATCGTGCAAACAAAAGTTTCAAATTTGGACCTTGTCACTCAACTTACTTTGTTTTGTCCAAATTTTCAAGTCTTTCCTTGAATTTTTCTGCTGTAGTAGTGAGATTTGTCAATGCACTTCTCAAATGAGCTGTGAAAGAAAGATAAACTAATTTTTAAAATAATGTTTAATCATTATTTACATGTTACAGAAAGCAGTCTCATTATTACCATTCAAATCATCACACCAAAGTAATAATGACTTTTAACTGGTGTCATTTTTCTCCTGCCAAGTTGATCTTTCACAAGCCTACCCGTTTAATAATTCCCCCCTCTTTTGGTAAATTCACTCACCAGATGATATACCAGCCTGACTAGCATTCATGGAGCTCATC
>JANVCG010083888.1:0-16112 GCA_025505365.1 Haliclystus inabai
CAACTGGATTCTATAAGATCAAATTAAATCATCTCAGTGGTGGATTTGTATGTTCTCAAGAAAAACCAATACAGATGACATTTGGGTGTAATGCATTTATTCCTGTATCTGATGTTTCAGAGCAAAGTATCGCAGGCTTATTCAGATTGGTTAAAAATTTTTGTGGAAGTAAAGTAGCGGGTTACGGACAATTCAATGAATATGAAGGTGACGGATCAACAACTCAATTTTTGAAAACATCAAGTTGTTTCTATTTTGTAGAAGGAGCTGATTACTCATTTTGGTATAATGAGGATTTCAGAAACGATGGATCTGAAGATGATAATACAGGTTCAACTTCATTTGAAATGCTTGTTAAACTATGCGAGCATGATATCTCATGTGTATAGTGCTTAAGTACATTACTACCATCCATCAATATGAAAAGCATCATATTTTTTAGTTAGCTTTAATGCATGAAAACTTTCACTTTATTCTCATTATGTTACAGTAAGTGAAAATAATATTAAAGCTGTTGTTTCATGAGTTATATTGACCAACCTACAATAAATCACTCTATTAATTATGAATCAGTTTCACTATGGTATACCGAATGCTTTTCGACGGTAAGCAGGGAAAACATACCCATTGGAAATAATCGTATACAAGATCCCTAGTTCTCTGATAGCACTATCTTTCAATCTCGAAGTATGATTTTGAAGCTTTCTTTGCTACAGAGAATGTGTACTATGAACAGCTTGATATGTGTAAAGCATAGCAGTGTTGAGCCTTCAGGGTATACCTATAAATAAAATTAATCTATGCATCTTCAGAATACCTATTGACAATGTAAATATTTTGCGAACCAGATTTTCGCTACTGGATTCAATAAATTAGGTGAACTATCTGTATGATGAAATGTGATCAATGTTTTAGTCTGTTCTTCTACATATATACACATCCATCCTTCTTTCGTAATAAAAAATTATACAGCTTTTCGAAATGATTACCTATATTTCACAATTTTTCATATATTCACGTGTTTCAGATTTTCACCAAACTATTTATCAACGTTTTAATTTTAGATTTTATTTGAGGATGGCCATCATAGATTGCCATGTGGAATATCCGCTGGTCGATGGTTGTTGGAGGGATGTTGAGGGAGGAATGGGTCCCCTTTATCCGTTTTGGGAACATTTATCTGTAACACACAAATGAACAATTATAAAACAAAATGAAATTTTTACTCATGCCACAATGTTTGTGATTTTCTTGTACTAACAGAACATTTGATAGAATTAGGGATATTCCAATTACATTTCCAGGTCCAATGATTTCCGTTAAGTGAGCAACTGTATCTACTAATGATGATAACGACGCCCCAAATAGAACGCCTACTATAGGTACAAAATATTGCATGAAGTTTAAGACGTATTTAACTCTGAAGAACAGCTAAAACCTATGTCTGGTGCACCTATGCATACTTACCTGGAAGATGAATATACACCATACGCAATCTCTACACCGAAAAAAATACCCTATGCTTGGAAAGATGTAGTCAATTCAACTCATGACACAATGGTTGCAAAAGGTATTCTAAAACCTGCCAACGATGTTCCTACAGAAATTTTATCACCTTTGGTCGTTGTTCAAAGGCCAAATGGTAAGTTGCAATTATGTGTGCACTTTACCAAACTCAATAAATATGTTAAAAGACCAGTCCATCCATTCAAGGACCCTTCGCAAGCAGTCTCCAATATCTCTAAGTCATCTGAATACTTTACAACCTTAAATGCCATGTCCTGCTATTGGCAAGTCCCTTAAGACGAGGCAAGTATACCATTAACTACATTTTTAACTCCGTGGGGTGGGGACGCTTTCAATATTGTCGTGCAGTTGTGGGCCTCGTAATTAATCATCACTCCTCTATCCACTTGGCCTTGCTATGGATGATAGTAGAAGACCAGGTGGGATGACCAAGATTCCTTGGTCTAGAGGCAAGCCTTTTGTGAGGGATTTCACAGGCGTTGATTCTCTGGCAACAACACACATAAGCTATTCAGCGAAAATGGCTGGTAAATTAGAAGAGGAAAAGAAAAGAGAAAATATTTTTTACTTGGAGAATGTTATAGATTCCAATCTATAGCCTCCGAGATGCTTAGGACATTCGACCCTAATAGCAAATCCTTCTTGAAAATTTTATGTCCAAAATCAAAGCTAAAACATAAAATCCCTCTCGAAAGTTATCTCTCTCAGAGACTGGGTATCACCATTCAGATGGTAATTACGATGCGCAACAGGGGAACTTCCAGTGTAGGTTAAGTAGAGGGTAGCAAGGATGGTTCAATTTTCAATCAATAACAGGTCAGTTCGATTATATACATTTTTGGTACATTTTTCACATTATTCTGATAATTATAGCTCGTTCGGTGATAAATTATACCATTTCACTTCAATTGTATATGCATTTATCATATTATCGAAAGATTCTCTGTGTTATATATATAGAAAAAAAATTCTAGAAGGTTGAGAGATACTTTCTGAACCCAGATATCTCAAATGAGCAGAAGAAGATGAAAACCTTCCTTGTAGAATGTTTTCGACTTGTTGTAAAATCAAAACTTCATTTCAAATATTTTCAAACCTTTTTTTCACCGTCTTTACTGTGTTCAAGGCAGAGCTATTCGATGCACTGGTTTGCGACTACTTTAGTCCTCAAGCAATCAAACATTGAAAATCAGACCATGAATCTATTGAAAAGCAAATTATCCTGTTTAGGATAAACTTGCACTAAACTTTGAAAGGTGCACTTGCTCTCTTCTTCATGCAATCCAGTGTATAAATTTTCAGAATCATCAGTTTGTTATTCTCAATACGAATTATAACCCGACAGATCTTTTCCAAACCGAATGCGACAATAATAGGCAAATACCTGTAACTGTAGCTTGCAAAACAATTTTTCAAATTGATTGACTGAGAAACAAACTAAACATCTTTTTCTCAAATGCATTCGGCTATTTGTAGTCATAAAATGGCTCTCTTATTAAATTGTAATTCAAGTACTCGTAAATATTCGATTAAGAATGTTTATTGCAATATTGTATCAATGTCGTTTTATTAAGTTTTTATTAAATTTTTTGCTATCTTCCCTACATGAAAGCACATGACGATTATTTTTGTAAGGCTTCTATCGATTTCAATAATATTCCTATCCAAAAATTAAATAGTTTGAAAGAAATCAATGAAATTTTCCATGAACTAGACGATTTGGGAGAAGAAAATATCGATTTTGATTTGAGCTGCATTATAATCACAGTCTTGGACTGCTCCGGCTTTCAAATTCGAAGACACTATTTCCGTGAACAGTGCGTCATTTTAATGAAAGATTGTGATATTCCACGGAGATTGTGGTATTGCCGAACATAGCTCAAATTATTGAAATTATTGATATAAAAGGTAAGACTATGACGCTTTCTTCAACGAATATATTATTCTGTTGATCTTCACTAGCATAGGGCCTTATGAAATAGAACTGTTTGAATTGAAGGGACTTGTTGAAGAGACCTTTGAAAATTTACTTTGTGTCCAAACCTTTCCCAATAGAAAGGCTTCGCAGTTTAATATACTTTGTAGTTTCTTTAAAAAACGAGCAACAGTATGTTTCATAGGTGAAACGGTGATATTAAATCGATAAGTTGGGGAGAGCACCTTCTTTAATCTTTTGCTTAACCAAGTATTATCTCTTTCTTCCCTTGCTGAACACAATTGAAACAAGATCACATACTTAGAATTAATAACCTCATCAATCAATATTTCTTTCTTCCCATGTTTTTACTAGAAATACTTTACATTTGATTTTGACTTCCCGTTTACATCCAAGGGTTCATTTTTCAGGGATAGTGAATAATCAAATATTCACTGCTAAATGAGCTTATAATACTGCAGCGACATTTTAATGCGGTAATCACCTTTTAACTGCGAATTACGACAAATTTGCTGCTTTTTATTCTAATTTACTGTTACTTTGAAAAACTGTTAAATTAGATCAATTTTCCTGGAAAATATACCAAATTTACTGCTCAAATGATCAATTATAATGCTAGTTTTGATTACTGCTGTTCAACACTAATTTACTGCTGTTATACCTCAGATTTACTTCGATTTCAGCCTAATATAACATCCACGCCAAAAAAAGCAATGACATTTTCAAAATGGCTACATTTTGATTGAAAGTGTTTTACCTCGGGGCTTAACAAACGCATTATGGATGTTTCAATCTGCCTAGAATGCGAGAGATTCTTTGAGATCCGAGATCGGTGATTCCCAAACATACATGTAGACGAAATCATTCTCTGTGCGATATGCTATGTACAGTCTTTTCAAACTAGTTTCCCTTCACTTATCTAAACTATGCTTTAACAAGCCTTCTGCTTGCAAGCTGCGCCCAGGGCAGTCAGACTTCGGCTTCTTCTATGAGGTCGCTTCGCTCCCCCTAATCGCCTGTAATAATCTTGTCAATTTTCAACTAAATCAAGCAGAAAGTCTTAAGGTAAGAAATCGAAAAAAAACGCTTCATGATAATCATAATGTATCTCAAGTTTTGAATATTGATTCTTCAATAATGGTAAAGCATAGTAAAAAGTGCTACTGCAATACATCTTTGAAATTGAATAAATATGCATAATGTTTAATAAAATGAGCTATGTTGACAATATAGAACACTGTGGTTGAAAGTGTGTAATATATATGGGTTGTTCCTCCGTTTAATAGTTTATGAACTGATATTCCCAATCCAAGTCGTTGATAGAGGTAACTGGTATGTAAATTTTATTGTTGTATATTGTTGAGTACACCTCAGCATTAGCCATTGCATGTTGAGAACGAGCGGTTATTCTGGAAATCGACAAAGAAAATTGAAAAAATGAACAAAACATACTTCGATGTGTCAGAAAAAGTATTCATCTTGATCACCATTCAGGTCCATGTGAGCCGAAATTGAAATCTCTCCACAAACCAAATTTGAATAAATAAATCTATCAATAAATACAGCTGCATGGCGGAACAACATAATAAACATGCCTCATCAATTATTTGGTTCTCGATAACACTACATGTCTTATTTTTGGATTTATGAAGCCCAATACTAATTACTTAGATTTTTATTGGATACGTATCATCTCTTTCCGTAGAGTCAACAACAGAAAAACCGTTCAGTCGTACTGACCCTTGACACAGAAATCCTTTCTGCAAACAACAATAACTTAATGAATAACAAAGCAAGTATATCAATGGTTACCAAACTTGAAAATGAATAAAGTAACGATCGCTGTCAGCGTTCTGTAACCAATGATATTCGCATCGCAGTTCACAAAGCTCAGCTTTTAACACACGAAGAGAAAGTGGTTGATAAGATTAACGATAATATCGAACAGTTCGAATTAAAAATAACTTACCGAAAAGTGTTTCTTCTACTTGTATTTTTGAAAGATATTTGAGATCTGAAAGCACCTCTTCTCCTTCTATGCATATTGAAACATCGAAAAATACTTTTTGTAAGAGCCCGAAGTGAAACACTTAGATGCAAAACGTGGCCATTTTGGAAAACAGTGAGGTTCTTCAACACAAAAGAAAGAGAATAGAGACAGTACTGAATATTTTCACATGACTTCTTGTCGCATTACTTCATTGTTCGTTTTTTAAACGCTATTTGTGAGCAGTTTATTGAATTTTGAACTGTAAAAAGTAAAACCTACTTCAAGTCAAACCTTTTACTAATAAGAGATGGATTAGAAGTTTTGAATGGGCGATGCATAGGAGGAGTTTGCACTCACAAATTCCATTGTTTGTTGCTCACCGCGACGTTTTGCGCTTTATTATTATAGATGCTTAGCTTCGGGAACTATGATGTGGGGAACACTGGCTACAGAAAATTGTTGTTTGGTAATCACTGATGAGATTGAGTTACAATTAGTTTATCGTTAGTAGAAAGTTTTTCTATATCATAGTTCTATGTCGTATGTTTGTTGTTGAAATTAAAAAGGGACAGATTTGATCACCATCTAATAAATATCCTGATTTGCAGCTTAGGGCTTTATCAATTCAATGGGAATAGACGTGTGTATTTTTCTCGAAAAACAAATTATTGATGATGCATGCTTATAATTTTGCTTCATCCTGCAACTGTTATATTTAGCTTACATTGGTTTATGAAATAATTTTGTTTCACTTTTTGCTTATTGCTTAGTGAACTACTTTCGTCTTTTATTATTTACGAGAGCATTCCTTGTAATATAAAGTGATTGCAAGTCACGATCACAATAATAGTTTATAGCTCAGATCTGGTCATTTGATTTTAATCATCAGTTTTCTGTTCTATCACCAAATGTTTATTGTTTGAAGACTTAAATCATCAAGTGAAGACATCGGATTTTGTTGAATAGCGTACTGAATATTGTTCTTCCAGTAATTAGCATTCTGTTCCCTATATAGCGCTTAACTAAGATAAATAAAAATGGTAGGATCACTTCAATCTGTAACTCATGTTGTAATCCAAACGTTTATTAATTCTATACACATTGTATAAGTCACTTCACTTTATTAACCTTAGGTCTTGCAATCTTTAGCATATTAATCAAATCTAAACGTTTAAATTCGCATTCACATTGAAAATCGGAAAAGGATGATGCTGCAGATTCATCTGGACTACTTAAAGAGTCTAAAATGACCAGCAGCCTTCGTATTGTTTTTGTTGTGAAGATGGCTGACGTGATGACGCTCTATTCCGGAAATGGCATTGTTAACGGTCGGAGAAACAATGGATTCGACGTCACTTCATGAAATCGAGTTTGAAATCTGGCCCCAGATTTCAAACAATTTAGCAACAAGGCTGCTGGTCATTTTAGACTCTTTAAAGATCGTTGCGCTAATAGCGTGAGTAAAGGTGCCAATTTTCTTGTAATTTAATCCTTTTCTATACTTAGTCATATTCATATTCATAGGATAATTAACATACTGTATTAATAACCATAATACGATTCGGGCACTTAGAGTATTTTAGGAAATTAAGATACTAGGTTCTTTTTTCGCTCATTCAACCTAAGTGATAATAGCAACAAAACAACTACTTAAGAGCATACTTATCAATATCTTTGCAATAAAAAAATATCCAATCAGAGCTATATAAAATTATACAAACAATATCCATTCAAATTTATTCAAGAAAGCAAGCCTGCAAAAGAGTGAAGGACTCTTAAGTAAGTATTTAGTTACAAAGATCGTTCATCAATGGGATGACGCGATTGACAAATGAATATCTAGCTAAGCCATTTGACATGATTCCTGTGTTCGATTTTTTCTCGAATTGATGACTGCGAGTGTTGTAATATTCTTACTAAATCTAATAACTATTTTATTAGTTGATTAAGTAGGTCTTTGGATACTATGTTTAGTGTGTTTAGGAAGTATACAACATACTCAATACAGCGGAATTAAAGTTGACAACATCCTAGTTGTTTCGTAATATTCTATTTCTAATCCATATTATCTGTACAATTACTTGGTATACCTTCTTAGAAGTTTTTCAATAGTATTAACATATTTGAGTCTGTCAGGGCTCTTTGCAGGGGGTCTAGACTAAAGCATAGGATAGTAATATACAAATAAGCAGACAATAACAGACTTTGTTACTGGAACAGTAACAGTGGACTTTTATAAAAAACACAAAAAAAATCACTAACAGCTACGTTCAGATCTTATGCTCAAGCACCAAACAACCCTTTCTCGAGAATATCAATGCTCAACACGAGTTCTCAACATTGATGATAGAATATCTTTTTTCAAAAAAGTGTGCTCTTTTAATCAGTAACACAACTTGTAATCAAGAAAGTTCAATAAATATGTGTGAAGAATTATTTTCCTGGAGTGTAAACCGAATGAGGAATGATAGTACTGAAAATTAGCAAGCTCATAATTTATTTTTCAAATTCTTTTATTCGTTCAAATAATCCAGTCATTCAAATTCATTAAAGAAAATATTTCCAAATGTGGTCTCCATCCTTGTTATAGTTTGTAGACGAAGAATTAAGAGGATATAAATAGCGATTTTCGATTACAATCAGCCGCAAAGTGTACTGTCGTATTTGTAAGCATCGTTTGTGTACTTCATGTTTAAATAATTGTTCTCAAGTACAATATTTTTAAAACAAACAATTAAGTAATTCAACAAATTATTGTATAGAAATTAAGGGATAGAAAATGGTATATTATTATATCGACTCATCAGAAAAATAAGTGATTCTATCATATGGAAATGCTTCACTTGTTAGAGGGTTTCCATTGCTCTTTTCAACACGGGTTTGAACACATATTATCTTATGGTGTATTTTGATGACCAGATATGAATGTACTACCGTAACTACTCGAGCAGAAATAGACTCTAGTGTAGATTAAGGCTGTTATTAATGGATTAAATATGCAGCACTGTTAAATTACTGATTTTATCGATATGGCATATCATGTAGCAATGCATTTAGAAACTTAGCGCATTAGGAAGGTTACTGTTAACATACCTATGCAACTTATATGGATATTAGTACTCAAGAGAGGGAAAACTAGAATTGAAAGATAAGTTTGAGAAAATGAAGATTTTTTGTATTAAGTGATTTTCAAGATAGATAACACTGTTCAGACGTAAAAGTGAAACACTGTTTTACATAAGTATTCAGAGGTGTTGTTTATTAGTGGTATATATCATGAAAAAAGGCAACTGGGTTATCAGTTGAAGCTTTTATTTTCTAGTTGTATTGCAGAACAGATCTGATAGTGACTAGATTCCAAAATTAATTATCAAAAGATGAAAAGTTAAATTGTTTGTTGATAAAATACTTTCAACATTTTATGCTATTCATCAAAGCATCATTACTCCAAGATATTTTACTCTATATTGAAGATAATACTAATGCTGTTTTTATCCTATACTTGGTCACAAGTACCATTTTATTATCCCGTTAGTTGTCATTCTTAGATTTTTCCTGAATAATTGCTTTGTTCTCCCAGTTCTAACATCTTGGAACGTAGAGTCTATTTTCGTGGCCTCATTCAAACGTGAGTTCTAATCATTCGTTATGTATCACTTCTTTCCAGCGTTTAATATACTTCTATTCCGTAAAGCTGAAAGCTTCTATCTCACCTGTTGTTTAAAGCAATGGTGATTCATCGCTGGAACCAATTAATTCAGAAATTCCAGTGTCCTTGTCCCTAAATATGAATTTGACCATCGGGTGCAATATAGCAGTCAGCCTTCGCTTTCGTCTAGGAGGTGGCTTTACTCCTTTGAATCGCCTGTAATAAACTGGTTATCTTTCAACTCAATATAGCAAAAGGTGGTATGGAAAGAAGTGGAAATAAAGGATAAGAATTCTCAGTGAACCAGTTTACGAACAGTTATTCCCATCAAAGTCGTGGATATGCAAATTTTGTTGCTGCTTTCGGTTGAATGAATTTCAGCTGAGCCATTGTGGGTTAATTAAGAACAACAGTTGATTCTGTAAATTGATAGAATGAATTGCATAAATGAAAGGAACAAACTTCAATGTGTTATTAACTTTAGCGAACCTCTGACAGAGAGGTCAGATATCTATGTTGATGACCATCCCGCTTTAAATAAGCCGAAATCTGAAACAAAATTCCTTAAGAAACTAAATTTAAATAAATAATTTGAATAAATAAATACAGTTACAAGACGAAGCAACATAACGAGCATGCCTCAACTAAAAATTGCTTTTGGATAACAAATTTTATTGGATTGGATTGGATTGGATTTTTTATTGTATATGGATCCACTCTTTCCGTGTTGAGTGCAGTCAACAACAGAGATATCGATAGAAAACCCAGACACAGCAATCCTTTCTTTAAGCAATAAGATAATAACAAAGCAAAATTATCAGTGACTACCAAACATGAAAATAAATAAAAGTAGCGATTGTCTACAGTGTTCTGTAACCAATTATCTTTGTATCGCACTTCGCAAAACTCAGCCTTGAATACAATGAAATTGAAAAGCGAATGTAAAAAGTATTATGATAGAATCTACATCAAGTATCGAATAGCAACTTATAGTTTAGGCATGCTCATTATGTTGCTTCGCTTGTAACTGTAAGCGGTTCAGCTACTTTGTAACGAGAAGGGGTTCACCTACTTTGTGTTCTTGAGAGATATCTGGGATTTGAAAGTACCTCTACGCCTTCTAGGCATATTGAAACATCGAAAAACACTTTTTGTACAGAGCTGAGGTAGAACACGTGCATGCAAAAACGTGGCCATTTTGAAAATGACACGAATCTTAGTCAACAAAAAAGAGAGAACAATGGCAAAGCAATGTATTTTTACATGACATTTCACTTTATTACGTCGTTATTTTTATCGCATTTTCAGCTTTAAAAAGTAGCCAGTACTCTGATGTAAGACCTTAAGTTATCTAAGATAGGCTTTATAAGTTTGACAAGTGCGACGTAAAGGAGGAGTTCGATCTATAACTTTCTATTGTTTTTTGCTCATGGATACCACTTGCACTTTATTATTATAGATGGTAATGACTTAAATCGAAAACGTTAGAAATGAGCTTAAAAAAATATTTGATTATGACATTACCGAAACAGTCAAGAAAGCGTTTCTACCTTCTACTGCTACATAGTGCTAGAAACATTCTAAAATTTCTGATACCAATTTAAAAAGGTAATTGTAAATAATGAGCTTCCATTATCCCCATTTTCTATTTACAAAATGAGACTTGTTGCGAGGTTTGGTTACAAGCCTGGAATCTGTACTGGTGAGATGAAGGGATATCTGGCAATTGAAAAT
Source organism: Haliclystus inabai (assembly GCA_025505365.1). Lineage (NCBI taxonomy): Eukaryota > Metazoa > Cnidaria > Staurozoa > Stauromedusae > Haliclystidae > Haliclystus > Haliclystus inabai. Next base: position 10,837 of record JANVCG010083888.1, read on the forward strand.
CCAATCTTCTGCTAATTCTGTTCTGTTAAATAGCCTGACTTGATAAGGATTGAAAGAGAGATAGCCTTTTTAGGTGAAACGCTGTTATTATATTGTAATTGTTCTCTCAAGTGTGGTTTCGTTCAATCTCAAGGATTTGTTGCTCTTTACCGTCCTCATACTAAAGTCCCATTTGTCTTTGATAAAGTCTTTCAACTAAGAACACTACACAATATTTTATTCTCAGCATGAAATAACTATGGTACTTTCATTATCATATATTACAAGAAATACATAACAGAGATAAATCATGGCATTCGTAACCCTAAAAAGTATTAGTCAAAAAGAAGAAAGATCATTACAAAGAAGAATACAGCACTTCATTGCAAGCTATAACGTATAAGCTAACATAAATGAAAGTAAGTATATACTTATGGCAGAAGTTATGTAAATTTCTAGTTAAAGCATATTACTTATAGCAAAACGATATTTATCAAAGTCCGAATCTGATAAGGATTTAAGGGGATTATAGACGATTCTGACATGACATCAGCAAGAATCACTAAACACAACCCTAATTTCTAAACCTGCTGCTGTTTGGTAGCGACACATGAGATCCTCCTTCTCATCACCATTAAGATCAGCAGCATAATACTTTGGTGCCACTGTAGCTGAAACATCTTTGCAAAACCTATCATACGGTGGAGAGGGACCTGCAGCTACTACAGTGGTGAATGATCCTGGATAGGTTCCAGAAGAGAATTTCTCGGCTAGAAAGTCAGTTGCAGTTGTTGCATCATTTGCCATACAAAACAAATCATTATCTCCATCACCATCAACATCAGAGGGAACAACAACCCTAGTTGCAATATCACAGTCAGTAATAGTCATTGCGGTGCTTGAGAAGATGTTTCCTATTGTGGAAGTGACGGACAAATAGGTATGAAATTTGTCTGTAATGTGGCAAGCTAAGTCATCTTTTCCGTCACCATTTGCATCCAAGACTGTCAATTGTCTTCCAATAACACAATCGCTCGCAACACCAGAAGGTAAAGCTGTTATTCGAGGAAGACCTTTGGGACATGTAGCACGTCTTTCAAAGTGGTCATACCAATCGATGCCTTGTCTTGATCGATCAAAATGTCTTGCAAATCGTCCATGGTGATGGAAGTGATGATGGTTGTTACTACATTTGATTTGACTGAAATAGATAGGGGATGAATCTAGGTTTCCAGCATTAACATTATGGCAAAGAATATCACTTGCATGATTACCATCAAAGTCACCAATTAGAATCTCTACATTTGTAATTCCACATTGAAAATCTTCTGCATAAGGTTCTGGTGGAGTGAATCTTTGTCTGTAAAAATATCGAACTGAAAATGTCCCATCACTTTTTCTACAAAGAAGATCGTCATAATGATCACCATCCATATCAGCCACGTGGATTGTTCCACCATTACAAAAATCTCCTTGTGATATAATAATCCGATTACTATCGTCGAATAATCCCGTAGGCTTTGATCTTATGATAGATAGTTCGCCATTAGCTTGTGAGACAAATAGATCCACTTGATCACCTGTTTTGCGAATGTGAATTGGAGTGATCTTGTCGGTTTGAAGTGGATAAAAATCATTATTGTCTTCCCAGCGATGACCACAGTAACGATTGGCATTATTTGTCAGAATTTGGATTGCAAAACATAACAATGCAATCATCAGTTTAGCTGATTGCTTCATTGTACTCTATATGGTGTGAAAGAGAAAAACAAAGTTGTTAAGTGTTGTTAAAGTTTGCTGGAATGCAGTAAATATAAATGAAAATTAGGATTTTAAATTGTTGAAGCCGTTTACTTTTACATTTTTATTCAAATCTGATCGATCCAAATCAGTATCTCCATAATTCAATGATCAAAGTTTAGCATTTTAATGATTCTCTTCAAATGTTGATTGTCGGGTAAAGTTGTGTAATTGTCAGCATTTTATGAGATAAGCAAACTAATTTTGAGTCCCAATTACTCACAACAGTGAGCATTTCCTACTATTATTTTGTCACGCTCTCGTCATGACTGCTCACATACGAGCCTACAGCCAACCTGCAATGTCAGGCAACGTGATAATAAAGCTATTGACAAGTGTAGCCAAAATATTTTGAATCACACGGGTCACACTTGAACAAATATACAAGGCATTATTCTTAAAATGCAGCCTCCCTTGGCTCATCAGCTCAAATGTCTTGGATCAATTGTTTAGACTGAAATTTCGGCCAAACATGTCACCCTACATCTGCATTTAGGGTAGCTAGTTACATGCTCCAACAATGCACCAAAATATGATCTTTGATTGGTAAGAATATATTTTTAAAATGCTTGTTAACATAGGCTTGCTACTTGTTTTGGCCTTGTTGGTTAATGTATGAAAATATGCTCACTGAACCAAAAGAAATAGCTACGTCTACATTCCTTCCGAATGATGCCTGAATCACACATGTAATTGTCATTGTCACGAATCACACATGTAATTGTCATTGTCATTGCCCGAATCACACATGAAGGTCCTTCTACTCCGAAACAACTACTTAAAGCGGGATGTAGACGCTTAGAATGCTTGTTGATATTGTTGTTTCAAAGCCTTACAAGCCTTACAAAGCCTTAAATGGAGTGGTTGTAATTGATAAAACGCAATATAATGATTTGTTAAAACGTTCATCAGTTGCCATTTTGCACAAGTTTAAGCCATACGAACAACAACCTAAGTAGAGAGGATGTCCTCCAATTGTTGACAATGCACTACTTGAGAATAAGAGGATTGTAGTTGAGGGTATCAAATCTATCTTACGAAATGCGATTTACGATAATATTATACCTCGAAGATCCAGCGGTATACAGACTAGCTGATCTCTGTGGATTGCCCAAAACACTCAAAAAGGAGAAAGCAATTAAACCTATTCTATCTGCGACAAACACATACAATTTTGAATAAGCAAAATGGTTGTAAGACAAATCAAAAGCATTATCCTGTAAGGAATTCACCATTAATAATGTATTTAATATGTTTGAAGAGGTGAAAGACCTAACTTTAGATCATCATAGTTTCGTTGTATCGCATGACGTAACAGCTATTTTTTCACTTAACAACTTTTGGATGGAACAATAAAACTGTTACTCGAGAAGCCTTTCACGCATGATTGATTCAATACATTATTTATTATCGGCGTTTTGTTGACAACTCTTCAGCATTCGTGAAAAATGACGAATAGGCTACTCATTTTTAGGTGGGGTAAATAATTTATCGAATTTAGAATTTACTTTAAAAACTAAACATAATGGGAAGCTCTCGTTTATCGGCTTGACGATGCAGTATGACAACAATGTAATACATTGTCAAATTTGGCTTCGTGATTCATTGCAAATACACCATAGGTTGTTAAACACAAATTTATTGAATCTACATGTGTCATTCCACGATAAAGTAATGAGTCACTAAACCACATGTAGTTTTATTACAAAGTTGCAACATATTTCATTCTCAGCCATTCTCTTACTGAAAGTGAGTTTTCATTGAAATTAGGCATCACATTGATAAACATTATAATATTATGCTTAACGGAATTCTTTCATCAATAATATATATATTCTTACCTTTGTAATTTTAAATCCTATCTAGAGCAACATCTTCTCTGTCTGGATTTAAAATCCAAAATGTCTGAGAATCAATATTCTCTCGATCCTAACAACAGGAGTCAAATCTCCATAGCGGAGCCCTACTGCTTGTTACAGAGCATTGTACTACTCAAGCGCATCTATACATTATATGTGGTTTCCGAGAATACAATACAGATAGTGAGAGATAATCTACAGTTCAGTGATGTACCTTACTTCGTTATTTTTTAACAAAGATATCCAGTTAAGCTTACCTATTTAACTTGTTCACTCCCATGACTCTAATTCGAATAAGTATACGCAGACGATACGACAATAAAAACTCCAAAGCTGGAATTTGGACAAACTGGTTTGTATGTATACACTCAATATATAGGTGTCAAGATCTGAATTTATTTTTTTATTCACTGTTTTTCACTATAAGACTAATAAGAGCTCCTATTGCAATTCCCGTGTACCAATTCTTTTCTTGTTCAAATGAAAGCTTGAATTAGTGATTGCAGTATAAATAATAAATGATAGAAATAGATTTGATATTCAATTTAATTGCTTTGAACTCAAGTTTACTGAATCCTTCTGGATTATCTCATTTCTTCATCTATCATGAAACTATCCTTTGAACAGTTTTTGGCAAGAAACAAATAATTCCGATTATTATGTTACCATAGCGCTGTGCACGACTCAAAAGTCACCTCTGCGTTCACATTACGTGGCACTCTCGAACTACTTTCATGTGATCATTCGTCACGATCACGATCCCAGTTCATAGGTTTGAATTGGTCATTCGGCTTTCAATCATAAGCTTCTTGATTACTTTTGGCTACCGTTAGATAGTATAGAGAAATGAAAAAGTCAAATAGGACCAAATCTCCAATTGTTAAAATACTCTATTTCCTTTACCAATGCATAAAACTAACCGCTAAAATACGACAATCAATCAAAATTCTATAACAAAGGCTCTAACTAACAACAACGCAACCAAACACAACGTCCAAACCAAAAGGGTGCTCACTCAAATCGCACACTGCACCTTGATCAACGCACACCTTGATCAACGCTAGCCAATCAAGTTATAACAAGCCGCAGCTAGCATATAATTACAATCAAAACTGATTCTGAATAATGAGAAGGCAAAAACCTAAGAATTATCACACAGCTACACACTGTTCTACACACTTTTTTATCCTTGGAAAAGTTATCAAATGAAGATGTCAATTATATGTTGAATATCGTAACGGAACATTGCTCCCAGTGATTGGTTGCTGTGAACCCTATATATATGATTTACAAAAATAAATAAAAAGTAAGCTACTTTCACGTTTACCTCTATCGCTCAACAGCTTACAAAATATAGTTACATCTGCTATTTCACTCATCAAATTGAAATGATTATTAATTGAAATGATTATTAATTGATGATTATTAAGATCTTATTGAAATAATTACGTAGAGCATGAAGTTTCTGCAAGAGACTGAAAACTTGGTAGCTATATATTGTTTACTCTCGTATCGCCGTTACCAAGATATTAGGGAAGTTTAGATTTTTTACAAGAACGACTTTTATTCCCACTTACGTCATCGCGCTTGCGCAGTTTGAATATGAACAGGGGATTCCCTTGAAACTCGTGTTTTGCT
>JANVCG010083999.1:0-16109 GCA_025505365.1 Haliclystus inabai
ATCAAGCAGTTGAAATTCTGGGAAGTAAGCGGAATGGGAAAATATGGTTATCATACTCTCGGACCTTTGTATTGCGAGTATTAAATACGTACCTTTTCGATTTGATATTGGTAAAATAGTGTGAGTAGTAGTGTGATTCTTGCAAACCATTTCTCCGTTAATATTGTTTAGATACATGCATCTATGGATGGTTCTGAGACAAGCTGTGAAATTACTTTAAAATTACAATTGAATCTAATTTGTAATGGAAGCAAATTAGGACCAATTTTTTGATAGATCTTGGATTTATACTATCGACATAATTTCATTTAGTTTTATCTCCTATTCATTTTACTTATTTCAATGAGTATAGTCTTGCCAATCCCAGCTATACCACATTGATATGCTTTACGAAAATCCAAGAGTTAAAATCCAATGTATACGGGCTATAACTGGAAAGGATAAAAACAAATGGATAGCTTATTAGTGAATAAGAAAGAAAATTTATTAAACTGCATTTAAGAAATTGCTATATATTAATTCTAACGGTATATATAATATTGTAGTTGCTCTGTAGCTTTGTATATTTATAGTAGATAGATTTTCTTCGGATTTAGCTGTCGTGGATTATTTTCTACTGATAGTCAAATATCAAACTTGGGAGCTTTAATATTTATTGTAAAGACACTGAGCTTCAAGTGTTTGAATGGAGTTTATACCGCACGTATAGCTGTTTCAATGCTCAAGTAAATTGTACCAAAACCGTTTGCCATCCGTTTAAGTAAAACAGAGTACTTTAAAATTACCATGACGTGTTAGAAAGCCCTATTGAATATAAAATGCGCTACATATAATTTATAATAGCAGAATAGTATAACAGACAATTGCTTTTGTAAAGCTGACATTTATGTAAGATCAAAAATCATAAATTTATTTCATTTTAATAATACATGAGCTGAAAAGAATAAAAGTTTACCCATGAAATGGCAAGGTGTTCTCAAATATGATCTTCAGGGTCTTTGCAAATTAGATGGCTATGCGTTTGACAAATTGAATAGGCTTCAGATAAATGAGGTATTGAACAAGTGCACTCTTTCATATCAAATTTGAGTTGTTTTGAAATCAAGAAAACTGCAAAAAGGCTCAACCAGTTTGAGGAATTCATGAATCACGTCTGTCTAATTAAAATTAAAAATTACTGAAATTTTTACTCTGTGAAGTTTCAAACTTGTGTTACAAATCAAATGTCACACACCGTGCCGTCCGATGGGGGCTCATGTCAGAGAGGCCATCTCGCATGACAAAGTGCTTGACATTTATTTAATAATGAATTTACACTAATCAAGCAGAGGTAATGAAATCTATAAATTGGAGCCGACTTTGCTCAAGCTCCTTTTGATTTCAAACGCAGAGAGGATTGGTGTCTAGGTAAGGTAAAGACTGAAGTCTGAAACCACTCGATCACCTATTGATTCGTAATTGTTGGAAGCCAACGGGCTACATAGATATAAAGTCATTTTACTGGGATGTATCATTTCTTGATGGTGTTATTTCCACATTCTGTCTGCAATATGGTATCAAATTTGAATAACAACGAAATCTGACTCCTTGTTGTGAATTCCTTTCTGCGAAGTGGCAATATCCAAATTTGTGATGCTCAAAAGTCGAAATCGAGGAGACCTGATGTCAGTTCAAATTAGATATGGTGGGAAATTTTAAATTTTGTTGAATCTTGGGATGTCTCTGGAGAAAAATGTACTGTTTTGTGGTGTGGAGGAAATTTTAATGTGGGACAGCCCTTCTGAAAACTACTGAAGTCTTCTTCCCTCGCCACACTGAGAATCACCATTGCAGTAATCTACATTACATCCCTATAGATTTCGTATTATTTACTGAGAAATAGCTAAAATGATCAAAATGACGACCGCTGGTAATTTTTACTGCAGATATTTTTATTTGGATAGAAATGACTACTTCAAAAAAGTTTAACAAATTTTCGTAACAATCGAACGCTTCATGAAGAGAAACAGCTACGAGTTTCGAGGTCAGTTCGCTTGTTAGGACGACATTTAATCACGTAACTCAAATTTTGTTCTTTGGAGGAAATTTGAAACTTGAATATTTGGTGTTCGTGTCCCCCGCCCCATAATTCTATCCGACAAATACATTTTTTTGTACAATCTTGGTCCTAAGCATAGTGATTAAATTCAAATCTATTTTCACCATTCTGATTAATTTTAGCTCTTGGCTAGAATTTTCCCAAGACTACGTCCGGTTTATGAAGGAGATTCACCAGTTTATGTCCCTTGATGACTTTCGCTTCAGGAGAGTAACTTACAGTTTCACTCATTTTAAACTTATGAATATTTCATGATAAAAGAAACTGATCGATTTTTTATGTATTTTGACAAATGCCTCGAATTCGGGAAAGGCGTGCATCTTGTGTTTGGGATTTGGTATCTATGGTAACTGAAATAACGTGAACACTCGCAAAAAGTAATAGCTGTTGCACATGCTAGGGGGTAGTCGACCATACAATGAAAGTAAATAAAAAAATCTCACTGCAGTAGATGGAAATTTTTTGTCTGTTGAATATCTTCAAGTTATAATATCTTGTAATCTTGAAGCATGTTCTGTGAATTAAAGCCTGTTCATGATATCCTTCATAATCTCTTACCTTGAATTTCACATTTTAACACCCCATTCAACACCCTTCTCTACATTGATGTGATGACCCCCTTGTCAAAACCTTGACAATGAAGTATTCCGAGACGAGGCTTTTCAAATAGAGTAAATTTCTGTTTATCATTCTCATTTTGAGCTATCCATCACCGCTGTTATTCAACTTTTATTTATCTTAGTTTATGATGCCAAGACTGGTTTCTATTAGAATTTTATCCCAAATTATAATAACATGATATCATTCATGTTAAAGGGATTTGGATTGCCACTGGCTGGGCATTTCAAGCAAAAGCCGGGAGCATGTGTCAGTGTAGCCTTGAAGGTTTTCTTTCACCTGTCTGCAACGATGTAGGTTAATTATTGGCTAATTTCAAATTACCCTTCGTAAATATGGCTTCAACTTCTGCAGAAAATGGTCAAGGTCAAGTTTCATTAGATAAATATTCTGAAAAAAATGACAAACCGACCAGAAATTTATTACTGGCTTGTTGGAAAGTTAGACGTTTTCCCACTATCGAAAAAGCACTATTACCTGACGTTGTTGCAAAGCAATACTCATCCGACACAACATCAATGGATATTTTAAACTTTATCAAACAAGAGCTGCATTCTTTTCAAATTGAAAATATTGGCTTAATATGTCATGGTCATGCAGGTTGTATTTGTTTGTTCCAGAAAGAGAAGGTGCGTGTTTTGAATAGAAATAGAACGTGACAGAAATTGAATTCATGATATTTGGGGAATTTTTGTTCAGTGCGATTGATGCTGAATGTTTCACATTCATAAAAAATTGTATTCATCTTTCATTCAGCTGATTTCCTTGAATTAGGTATCTGAATACAAGTATTTTTTTATTATAAGGAACCTGTTTATAAGAAGCTTGGTACTACGGCTGAAAATAATTTAACAATATGAGTACTCCTGTGAAATTACTCAAGAAACTGATAATTTTTCAAGTATGGTTTCAATTTCAAAGCTTGGTCTACTTGTACCGCAAAGCCTTCTGCACATGCAATAACTGTAAAATGCATGAAGTTTAAACATTTGATAGAGTTTAAATGTAACGTAGTTCAATTAAGCTTTTTTAAGAAACTTTTGGTACTAAAATTTTGATAAAACTAAGAAACTTTTAGTACTACAGCCTTTGCTTGGTTTCTTATAAGGAAAGTATGTGTAATGTAGCCTAATATTCAAACTTCTTTGGTATCCAATTTTAGAAGTTAGGGAATTGGTCTATATCAAGTGTTTTTCAATGGCGTAATCAAATAGTAAAGAGAGTCAGCTATAGATGAAAAGCCATCTAGTAACATATTGCCATACACACTACGTAGGCTACACAGTGCTTTAGTAAGTACCGCACTTTTCAATGTCTTTAGGTATATCGATTGAGGCAAAGTAACAAGAAAATCCACTCTGTTCAAAATCTAGTAGTTATCATTAGTAAAGTGTAAGTTGGTAAAATCAACATGAGAAAACATAGATTTAACAATAAAATGTAGCTACAATCCCCTGTTTATTGAACCTAGCCTGCATCCCTGCAAATAGGCCTAGTCAAGAGTTTGATGAAAATGTTAGAGAGTCGCCAACACAGCAAACAAACTCTAGGGATTGGCCAAAATGGAATGCGAGCATAACAAGCTCAACTTGTATGCATCTGGGAGATTGTTGTGCTCAGAAGGCATGGTGCCTGGACGGTCTAGAATGCAAGAGACTCTGGTTCGACCACTGCTCTAGTCGTTCATGTTTTTCGATAAATACTAAATAGACAACTGCTGGTAGGCAGGTAAATGTGTAATACTTGATATCAAACCTAACAGAGTGTTTCCCATTTTTATTTAATGTTTACTGTTTAGAATCAATCATCTTCAATTGAGGAAACGGATCAAATCCTATGGTTTCTAAATGAACTTTCACTCACATGTGATTTCAATAAACATGGCAATGGACGTATTGATTTCCTCTACTGCCCATTAGCACAAACTAAACAAGGAATCAACTGTTTTACGAAAATTCAACAGCAAATTGAGGTATCATTGAGTAATACATACTTGACTTAAGGAGCTGACAGCAATATATATAGTATAAAGAGTTTTATCCAAAAGGCAAGTTACTGCCAGTTAGCCTATATTACCACAACATACAAGTATTATTTTAAGAATTTGAAACTCTGAATTGGCGTCAAATTTGAAAACTTTGAATTGTTTGGTATATTTTATGATATCATCACAATCCATTAGTTTGTTATTAAACATCTAGGTTGTACAAGTGTCTCTTTGATCTCAAACTATTCTACAAGACACACTGTGATGATTTTTATGTCGATTGATGACACTGGATAAGAATGGTTATGAAAAAATAACAATTTTAAACTCTTTCATAACTCAGATACACTTAATAGAGGCGGGCCGTTTTACAAATTATAAGTAGTACCAACAGTCATCATGAAATAACCAGAATTCTTATCGCGACAATAATTGTTTCCCTATCTTGTGCTCAATCTTTAGAAACAATGATTATTAATAGCCATTTGAGCTTGTTCACTGAAGTATCTCTAGTGGTCAACACAATTCTCAGTTTATTGTTAAAATCAGTCAATGTCTCTTGAATTGACTTTAGTAATGTTTGTAATTCTGTTTTTCTCCTTGTTCTAATAAGCACTTGTGCTCCGTTGATTGACAATTAACCGCTTATGTGTAACAGTTGTTTGGTACTAAAAAATCTTCTACCAGCCCATCACTAGCACTAAAGATATAGAATTATATGTACCATCATCTGTCTTCTCACTGTAATATATATTCATAGATTTGTGTCAACATTCAAATATCCTGTATATCTATTATCATTTAATGCCTTACGATTATTTAGAAGGCTGTATGTAAGCGGAGGACTTGTCTTCCCTATATTTGCCTGTCATTTTATACATTTGACAAAATATATCATATCATATAGCATATCATTCGTTGTAACCAAGTAGTCAAGATTATAAGCATATATAGAGGGGCCTAAAGGATTTTTAAGGTGATTTTTTTTTCAAAATCCCACCGGTATCATGAACATTAAACTTTATGAATCCAATTTAATCTATGAGCTTACTTTTGTCTATTTAGCAGAAAAAGTATCCCACCTTTATCTAGTTTGTAATCAATAATGCCAACTCAAGTAGCCAATACAATTCTTCATAGCAAAGTATTTGTAACAGATTATTTTGCGCGGGTAAAAATAGATACCTTCATGTCTTGAAACAGAATGCTATTGCTTATAGAATGTTTTTTTGTTATTGATTGAATTGAAATTCATTTAAACTCATTTCAATAGTTAGAAATGACGCTGAGTAAAGATCTCATTGGAGATGACATAATTATACCAGAAAATGCTAGGTTGGTTGAAGCATTTCAAATATTAGCATTACCATAAATAACATACAGGGAAATAATGTTTGTGCTAACATATTCGAGCTTACCTTTCAAAGCATGAAAACCTTTGATAGGGTATTTACCCCAAATTACCATCATAGGAATGTTGGTGACTGGTCTATCTCTAGAAAGGTCTAACTGTAGAAAACAGCTCTGTCAATCTATCCCTAGAAAACACCTTCAAACTTTAGAAAAACAATAAATCACCGATCACTTTCTAGAAGAACGATTCTCCACCGACCACACTCTTGAACAACGAGTCTCACTGAGTCTACAACGTCATTGCGAATGGATCCCAAAAACATAAACGTCACGGTTAACAAAATTGAGGGAACATAAAGCTGTCGTGTATAAAGGACATGAAAAGTGCTTATTTCAATTCTTAAAGAATTTGAAAATACTTGATATTTTTTAACCCTTTCTAAAACAAATCAAATGAAATCGTCAATATTTTAAACCATCGAGAGGAAAGATGAACGATATGATATGATTAAAGATAAAATGAAACCAATTTTTACAACGAGAAATCAAACGATCCAAGTCCACTGTCTAATCCGGCGCCATCTAGAATGCTTTTAACACCTATATTCTAAAACCACCAAATATTGAATTCAAATGGTTGAATAAAATACTTCATAGAAACTGTAAAAATAAAGACTATGGCATCGAAAAGCTTTTTGTCTTTCAGCTGCAAAGAAGGACTAACAATAATTGTGAGTCCTTCAATTCCTCGTTTGTGCAAACAAGAGGGACTTTGCAGTATGGAGAATTCTTTGGTAAGTCTCTATCATTTGAAGCAACTTAAATTGCAACATTAAATTCATTAATAAGTGCTAGAAATGTTCTATGCATTTTACAGAAACAATAGTGTCCATAACAGATGTTGTTTCCATACGAACGAGAGATGCAGTCAATTCTCAAGCACAGAGAGTAATCTGGGAGAGGATTGATGCACAAATAACGGAGGCAAATTATCAATTTCTGGCCAACAATAACAATGCAGACAGCATTTACCAACCCTCGCAGCATCAGCATCAGCAACCCGAGGATGCAGGGCCTTCAAATGCAGTCCTTGGAAGAGCTTTGAGTGAGTATGACTCACTGACAAATTTTTGAAAAATTTATATTTTTGTGTAGACTTAGCAAGTGCTGCTATGCTAGCTCAAAAAGTGAGGCTATTTGATTATATTTGCAGGAGATTCTATTGCTGAAAACAGAGTTCAGGACAACGATGGCCAACATGGTAACTTTACTAGAATATACTTGAAAGCGTAGCATAACACCAAGCTCTGAGATCTGGAAATGATGAGCACTTAAGAAGGGCTACGTTTGGCACATTACAAATAAAGAGAAATTATCCCTTACAAAGCATGAAGTATTATACTGATTGTAGATAGGTGGTTGCTCTATAAAACTAATGAAAGTATTACATTAACTAAGCTCTCCACAATTACAATTTATCTTTTACGGCGTTTAGATATACTGCAGATTGCATGAGAGTTGTATACTGCCTAACACACAACAACTTTGTACTCAGCCAAGTCCCTTGTTCATTCATTTACTTATTCAAGATGTGCTACTTTATTTTATATACTAGATACCAGCATCAACCACGAGAGCCACTGCAATTACGTCCTCCAGAAATGGCAGCTGTAGCTGATATGTAGGGAGCAATAGATTTGGGCGATTCTATGGTTTGATTGTGCTTTGTTGGAGTCAGGAAAAGCATTCTGTCATAGAATGCACATATACTTACCATGTTGTATTTTGTCAATACATTCAAGTTACTGTGGTTACTTAACCGTGGTAACATTACAAATCATTTATGCTTTATTATTATATATGAAATTATAAATCACAAGGTGGAGAATGTACTACTATATGACACTGCCATAAAAGTCGTAATCAGATATTGCTTCTACTTTTCAAGATACGGAGTTATCACCTTAATGCAATATTCATTAAAATATTCAACTTGATTAATTTATACACAGTTTCCTGTATCTCCCAATCGCCACATATCTTGAAGTTCTTATGGTATTTCACAAATCAATCAAAATCGAAAATCTTTTCATTTTTTAGGGTTGGAGTACAACTGCCAACATGCCTTGTGTGAAATCGATACCCTGCAGTATTCTTGGCACGCCCTTGCTTGTGCCTCGCATACTGCAGCGTCTACAGTATCCAGGTGTCCATTAGACTAAACCATCAGAATATAGAGTGTCCCGAATGTGGTGACGAAATCTGGAGGATACATTTTGTTAGTCGAATGGCAATAGATTAAAAGCTTTTTAACATTATACTATCCATGATATGCAGTCTTAATAATTCAATTTAAATCTTCAATTTTATTTCAATTTTTTCTGCATATCAGATACACGGTATAATATCTTGAACATTATACTTGTAATACTATCCTATTATTAAATGATAACATTTTCTCAAAAAATCCTTGAATCACTGTGAAAGTGTATGGCTGATATAATGATAATATATTTACGAAAAACCAAAAAGTATTTCATTTAACCTTTTCAATTTATATTTGGTGGTTTTGGGATAGAGGTGTTAAAAGCATTCTAGATGACGGCGGATCAGAAAAACGACTTGGATCGTTTGATTTTTCGTTTTAAAAATTGGTTTATTTCATCCATCGTTCATCATCTTTCCTCTGGATAGTTTAAAATATCGACGATTTCATTCGATTTGTTTTGGAAAGAGTTAAAAAAATGTCAAGTAGTTTCAAATTCTTAAAGAATTGGAATAAATACTTTTCATGTCCTTTATGCAGGACAGCTTAATGTTCCCTGAATTTTGTTAACCGTGACATTTATGTTTTTGGGATTCGTTCGCTGTGACATTGTAGACTCAGTGAGACTCGTTGTTCAAGAGTGTGGTCAATGGAGAATCGTTTTTCTAGAAAGTGGTCGATGGTTTATCGTTTCTCTAAAGTTTGAAGGTGTTTTCTAGGGATAGATTAACAGAGCTGTTTTCTACAGGTAGACTTTTCTAGAGACAGACTGGTCATCGAATGTTAATGTTAATGTAATACTAATGAAAGATTTGAATTAGGAGACTTTTCCCATTTAACAGCTTGTTCCTTTCTGATTGTTATTATCATTTAACCTTCTTGGAGATAGGTATCTTGCAAGATTTTTATGTGATTATATTCTGCATATATAATAGTATTTTAAATGTTTGCGCCATCTAGCACCCTTTCAGAAGGAACTGAGGTTTCCGTAAAGGAAAATATTTTGTTAAGTCTTTTACATACCTAATATACATTCTTTTTTGATTCAATGCTTTTTTATCGTTTTTTGAGAGCTGCTCAATTCTAAATATCATTTCTTCTAGCAATGTTGGTGGATCATATTTTCACACTGAAATGTTAAAAGGATGGACAAACACTGGCAGTCAATCAATAAGTAGCTTCGAAAAAATAAGAACAGTTGGCAAAGGTATGCTTATTTTCTTCCGAAAACAGCTCATTCCCTATTCAGATTAAAACTTTGCTGAGTACTCTTACCAGTGTGTTGGTTCAAGTTATTATGTGCTTTCACATAGTCTCCCCTAGAATCATCATTGCATAATGTTTTTAACATCCTTAAATCAAAGATTGTTATCTCAAAAACCAGTCACTCAAGTGCTTTAGGGATCTAATATGGTAAATGATCAATGCAAAACATGTCAGAGGTAGGTTAAAGGCACACATTACTCTTTAAATGATTAAAAGTTTGAATAGCCTTGATTATCAAGGTAGAGTGATACACTACATCTATTTTTGTCCCAATTCTCTTACAAATCTTCCAAATGTCATAATCATTATGTTCAAATTATTTCAATTTTAAGTTTTAATCGAGATGATTCAAGCTTGGAATTCTGATTAGTGAGACAAGTTTTATTTTCTCTGAGCTTATTGCGTTTATCAATTCAGGTGCATATGGAACAGCTGTGTTGTACAGAAAGAAAGATGATGATTTTCTTGTTGTTCTAAAAGAAATAAATATTCATGATTTGAATGCAACTGAACGTCAATTAGCAAAGAATGAGGTATACGAGTCATGTACATTGAGCCAACCTACAAACAGAATCGATTCAAATAGAGGAGCTATAGACCCCTACACACATATAATGTCAGTGGATCATTGATTATTACATATTTTGAATGACTTTGTTTGGTACTGTATTTATTAGAAACAAATTTGTCAAATTTGTCAAGCTGTCGGCTAAAACCATTCAAAGAGTAAAGCAATACCAATGAAGCTTTGATTTGAAGAGTCTAAAATGACCAGAAACCTTTGTGTTGTTTTTGTTGTGAACACAGCTAAAGTATTCCGGAATCGGGATTGTTGACAGTCAGGGAAACAAAGGATTCAACGTCACTCAATGAAATCGATTTTGAAATCTGGCCCAAGATTTCCAACATTTTTGCAACAAGGCTGCTGGCCATTTTAGACTATTCAAGTAAATGTATTGCCTATTAATTCAAAATCATACCATAAGGTAGTTTTCTTTTGGAAAAAGTGCTTATGACACGCAAGTGGCTGAAATGATCCTGAATAAAGGATATAGAATTGGAGGGTTTGTACTTCAGCTGGACTAAAATCTTTAAAACATTTAACCGATAATACAATTGAGTTTCTTATTGTACTGCTTGAGCTTTCAATTTCAGATTGGAATCTTGCATTGTTGAATAGCTATGAACGTATGAAAATGAAACAAGTTTGACTAGTTGAAATACAATCAAAACAATAATCATCAAGGTGTAAAATTCTCAAAGCTAGCAATATTCAGAAGCGTGCATAAAGCAAATAAATGTTCATCTCTATGTCAATGGTATGAATATGTTTCCTACTTTTTTCAGATTAAAGTGTTAAGCATGTTGAGTCATCCCAATATTATTGGTTATTTGGATAGTTTTGAAGAAGATGGTACGCTTTGGATTGAAATGGAGTATGCTGATGGAGGGTTAGTTTGAATAAACTGTTTTTGAGGGTTAAATTGGATAGCAAAACTTATATAATCATTTCTCCTCAGTATGTTTGATTCCATTCTTTTGAGTTACATTCAAACATTGTTGCTAATAAGAACTATGAACGTTTGTTTTATAAAATAAAATGAAACTAGGTCTATGTTAAGACATGATAGAAAGTATATGTGTTCATTGAATCAGTTTCTAATGCAGTCCCCAGTGTTCATTCTAGCCTATGTCAGATCATCTATAGGCCTGCCAAACAGAATATCAGACTTCAATATGTGTGTGGACTTACCTGGGTTAGTTAATGGATATGTAGAAATAGGGCAAAGTGCTTGTTATTAAAGTCTCACTGCAAGCAAAGTTTCAAACATCTCCAGAGAGGGTTGCTGCTCATTTGGGTTGTTGATGTCATTGAATTGTCTGAAAATCAACAGTAGGCATAGTAGCACATACTTAATGAAAAATAATTGTTTTTAGAATGGATCTGTTGTTTTCAAATTTATGGATTGTTTGAATTGTTTTTTGGTAGAACTTTAGGTCAATATTTATCAAAAATGGAAAAGAATCCTGATGAGAAAGAGATCCTTGTGATGTTCACTCAAATGGTCTCAGCTCTGAAATATATTCATGAACATAATATTCTTCATAGGTAAATGGCAGTTTATAGTCAGTGATATGTAGACTGGATTATATCAGTCAGATATGAGCAGCACTTAGGGCACATCTAACAGATGGAGACAATACAGTGAAACCCTTGCAGTAACAATGCTCTATAAAGAGCAGGACCAATATTGACTTCATTTCAATTTAACATGTGTGCACAGCTAACACCTCTGTAGTGGCCAAATATTTCCCAAACTCATAGCTGGCTGTTACGTACAGGTTTCACCAATTTTATTCAAAGCGATAACATTTATATTCAGAGTCTTCATTAGTTTTGGGGGTCCCGGAAAAAAACCTTAGATGAAAACCAAATCTTACATGGACTTTGGAATTCATTGCTTTTGTAGAAGTTTGCTTATTGTAATTATCCACATAAAATAATTTAAAAAGCAAACTGCATCACATGGCAACAATAAGACCAAAGCTCACTGAAATCGCTCGAGCAGAAAAGCACTGAAGACAAACCTGGTTAAGCCAAAACTGTGATCAGCAGAGGGCCACTTGATAGAACATCATGTAGCAAAGGACAAATTGCATGAAAGCTACCACTTCTACACACACTATCACATACTATTAGCTCTGTGTAAGAAGAAGGGAGTCACATTAACTGGAATCTTTGGTTTTGTTTTGAATATGTGCAAGCTTATTTACACTACAGTAATTCGAATTTAAAGTTGTTACTTTCTAAATTATGCTACTAGTCACATTTGATGTGTGACTGCTTACACAAGAGGATAAAAACTTTGGGAAACTTTAGCAAAACAATGTTCTCAGAAGGCCAAATGCAATTTCTGCAAATTTTCTCGAAATTTGCTTTTTATCATACTTTGATAGTTTTTGTAAAATTTACTACTCAACCTTCAAGATCACAGAAGGATAGCAATATTTTGACAATTTGCAGTCATATAGTAATTTATTGTATATTTTTTATTACTTCTCATTAATAGGGATTTGAAGACTGAAAACATATTTTTAACTATGGAAAAGAAAGTCAAGCTTGGTGATTTTGGTATTGCTAAAGTTATGTCTACAAGACAAGACGCTGATACTTTGTTAGGAACACCTTATTACATATCACCAGAAATGGTAGGTTAAAGATACTGTTGCATAGTGAGAAATCCTAATAATTTCCTTATCTCGTAACATTCAAGAAACATTACAAGAAAGAAACGCACTCAGTCACCAGATGACTTATATGGGATGTTATGCATCATCAGTTTCTTTCTGTTTGTAATAGGGAAATAATTTGGCTGCTTCATCTTAGCAAGAAAAAATCTATCAAGACTTCTTGGTAGCAACAAGCTTTTTGTTAAAATGAATTCAAACTTTTAAGGAAATAATTTTCTATCCTTCTTTTCCATTTCTAAAATACTTCATAGGAAAAACTGGCGTTTCTCTTCATGTCTCAGTATATTCACACAAATCAATGGTTTCCTTGTTTTTGAGAAGCCAAACATTTGTGATTAGAATTCAATAAAATGTGAAAACTTACATTTCATTTCAATCCCATTTCTACTTTTGCATAGCTCCCGACATAGCTCTTACTTATCATTCAAGTAATCGGTTGCTATTGCATGTTGGAATAGAATATTTCAACCAAATTGTGACCAAACTTTGAATCATAGTTTCTTGTTTGAATTGTAGTGCCAGGGTAAAACATACAATGAGAAAAGTGATATATGGGCCCTTGGTTGTATTCTATACGAAATGGCAAGCTTACAGAAGACTTTTGAGGGAACCAATCTGCCTGCTTTGGTGACAAAGATTGTCAAGGTATTGTACACATACATCGGTTTGAATTCATCATTTTGATATAATCAATTCGTTTTCATCTTGTTTGCGTAGATAGTTTCATAGCTGGGTAGCTTTTCATTAATTTATAACCTGGTATATTTTCTGACATACACAAATTAGTGCTTCAACCATCAATCAAACTTGAGACTTTGCAAATAAAGGTCTAGCCATTAGCTATAAAGAAATGTAAAATTATACTTGTGTGGAAACAAATTATTTTATCAATTTATGGCTCAAGAATAAAATGATGCTGTACTTCCAGATTCCAAATCTCCTTATCCTTTAGAGTTTCAAAATCGTATTTGAAAAATTATTTCTGATTTTGTTGATTTTAGGGTACTTACATACCAATTAAAGAAACATTCACTGTTGAATTCAGAAGTCTTGTAAGTTTTTATCAGCTCGAAATCTTTTATATCTTCTCACAAAAATCTATGTTGAATTATTTTCAGAAAGCTGTTTGTATAACGGAAAGACTTGACCATAAAATTGTTACTATGTCTTTATATCCGACTGTGCTTGAAAATGGGCTTCTGTTTAAAAAATTATTACTAGAGGTGTATTTTCATAGCTACTGTCTAGAATTAAATGCAAACCTAATGGAAAGGAATAGCTACCTAATCATCCTCGGATTATAGCTGGTACGAATACCAACATGATAAATATGTGGTAGCTCAAATCCCTCATCTTAGGCTGTTGTCATTTTAGGTCAGAGATATGCTTGAGAAAGAGCCACCTGCCAGACCTTCAGCACAAGAATTACTTCAACATAGATTACCAGAGGTGGGTATCATTTGTTCAAATGGATGACAACCAATCTTGAAGTTTTCTTTTATATGTTAAATTTTAACAATTGATATAACAGCAATTGTTAGAATGTGTTCTAATTTCTGTGTGTTATTGTTGACCTCTTCAAATATTGTAACAAATTAACATCAAAGATATTCATGCTGCGTCTGTGCTATGTCATCATAATCATTATCGTCACCATTAGTTTAACAGAATTTAGCAACCAAATACACAAAGTGGTGCTCCAAAGGACTTGATCTTCTTTTTACAATGACCTTCGTGAAGTGTCTGCTTTGATGTTTTATTTATTGTTTTGCTTGTTTCATGCATCAATATATTATCACTCTGTTATTAACAAAGAAATCTGAAAATTGATCATTTTTTTCAGTTATTATCAAAATATGACGAGAACAGTGATGATGATGGTGTCTTTACCAAACGTGGAAAAGGGCGAAGAAGGTACAATTTGTTAGCCATCAGTACCAATAGCAAAATAAAAATAAAAATAACTCAAAAATGAGGCATATCACTTATGTTATCATGTTGTGGATGTTTTATAATGACTACAAAGATCCCCCTTTTCAACGTTAAAACCAATAATAATTCAACATATTTAATATTAATCAACTTCTTTGTTTTAGATGTTGTTATTTTATTGAAAGTTCATCTATCCTTTACTTTTTATTTTATAGATCATTGCTTTACTTTGCTGATTTGCAAACAGAATCACTTTACCCAGTACAGGGCCTACCTCTAAAGATTCATATTAATGAGGTAACTTAGGGTAAAAGTTTAATGGAGAGGTAGATGTCATTGCTAGCAAGGAAATTAATGATTTTTCAATTTTACCATCTCTGTTAATTATTTTAAAATGATAGGTACGTAAATATACTTGTAGTCCCATTTCAGATTAGTATGTGAGATGTATACCTTTACAAAGAACCACTACAAGACACATTTAGAAAGAGTCTAGTCTCATGTGTTTGCTACTGATTATTGAATTCCATTGAACAGGACGTTGGATCTTATCTCAAATCATGCGATCAATTTTAGCTTTAACTTTATCTGAATTTCATTGAGCACCATCATTCTGGTGTTTAATGGCATTCTAAATTGTAATTGCAGGGAAAATTCTCTGTTGCTCATTTCTTCCCCTTAACAATAAAGTAATTGAATAACGATGTTAAATGCTTAGATCAGAGAATAACATCCACTGTAACTACTCGGATCAAAATCAGCCTCTCTTCCATAGATAAGAGAATGTTGTCGTTGCGATTGATAGGTCAATTTCTTCTAGCATGTATGGATCATGTTACTAAGTACTTAAGCATTTCATTGTACTTCCATTTAAAATGTCTCATTTAATAAATATAGATTGACATTCCACAACTTCATTGTTATCATTATAGGTTGCAGTTGGGTTGAATCATGTTGTTGTTGTTGGCAGAGAGCATGGTGTATTCACATGGGGTGACAACACATACGGCCAATTAGGTCTTGGTGATCAAATACCAAGGGATACACCAACAGAGATACAGATGCTGCGTAGTAAAGCAGTTATAAAGTAAGAACACACCACTCATGCAATTGTCACAGTTTACATCAGTTGCTTATGGGATATATATAGTAAATCAACCTGTCGTCAATAACCACCTTTTTAATGTAACAATTGACTTGGATTTTCTTGACATGATTCATGCACTGCACCTATCACTTTCATTGGCCACTCATTCACTCGTCAGTCAGTCAGTCAGTCAGTCAGTCAGTCAGTCAGTCAGTCAGTCAGTCAGTCAGTCAGTCAGTCAGTCAGTCAG
>JANVCG010084110.1:0-16105 GCA_025505365.1 Haliclystus inabai
TGATTGATTGATTGATTGATTGATTGATTGATTGATTGATTGATTGATTGATTGATTGATTGATTGATTGATTGATGTAATTTTAGAATTCTCTTTTACTTAAAGGTTGGTTATGGATTTAAGCTATCAAGTGAGTTGTATTTTTATTGAAACTGCTTTCCCTTCCTCAGTCGCTATTCCTCGATTTCCTAAGTTATCTAGCTTATTATTCTGTACCAATAAAAACATTTCTCACCCAAAAGCTCAATATATTCAAAGTGGTTCTAAACGTATATCCTGATTCCTTTCACTATAGCAAATAAAGATAAATATTTTTATCTTGTGGACACATTTAGTGACATGTATAATGACAATATTTCAAAATAAGTTCGATGCATATACGTGGAGTTTATCCTAGTTTATTCTCAAGCGTACTCCTAAAAATTGTGAGACTTCCTAGTAGGCGAGTCCGTTAAATGTCTCTGCAAATAAAACAAACGATCTTGAAAATTTTTTGAGGGCACTATAATGTATATTTTTCTATCATTTTCTTATTTTTAACAATAATTTATTTTAACAGACTATACAAAAGCGTTTTCTGCTGTGATCGAAGTTAATGCTGATCATAACAGTCCAGGGGCCTTTGTGTTTGAATTGACTACAGGACTGTACAGAATTATGTTGCATCATGTCTATGGAGGATTCTGGTGCTTGAGCTTTAAAAGAAAAATGCCATTTGGATGTTCTAATAAAGCAATCCGGATTTTGCTCATGAAGGGGTATTGGGGAGAGATTATTGTGAATTCTCAAGATTTTTCTGAGTTCGAAGGAGATGGCACTGAAACAAGCTTCATTGCGACATCAAAAGAGTTTCTTTTGATTAAGAATTCAATGTATTCCTATTGGTTTCTTAGAGATGGTGGACCTTTTAATTATGGTCAAACCGGATTTGAAATGTTCGTGCAAACGGAACAATGATTAAATTCTAATCACGTCTTGGTAACTTTTCAAACATCCCATTCATATTGATATTTCAATTACAGTTTTTCATTTGTATTTATTAAACTGCATACTCTGTTCAATCACTTCGTTGAATATAAAATAATTCTTAACACTTTATGTAGATAAAGCACAAAGGCACATTTGTAATCAGTAAAAAGATAAATAATTTGTTTCTTCTTTCAAGCCTTCGAGTGTCTTCCAATATCCCAAAAGCAAGGATCAGAGAACCTAAAAACAAGGCAACCGTTAAGGAACCCTTTTGTGAAACAAATATATTATTTTCCAATTTTAATCCATTTATTACTTTTTGCTGTGAATTATAAAGGTTTTCTCAAATCAATTCTCACGTCTTCGTCATTTTTTTCTTCTTAGAATCAGTCGCAGTCTTCAAGATTTTGAGCTACCATATAGATATCCATTTTGAGCTAATATCCGGGGGATTCTGCAACTCTCATTCTGGTCATCGTAAATCAAAAAATGGCAAGAAGAATGACAACAGTTTATCATCCTATTTCACATCATATTTTGTGGAAGGTGAAAGGGGGATTGAAAAATTAGCTTTCTTCAATATGAATGTTTTTTGCATCAAACGTTGTGTTCTTGCTGTTTTGGCTTGCATGATCCAAACACGGGAATTAGCCAATCAAATCACTTGATCAGCACTCGAAATTTTTCTCGTTTCACAATTTGCATCATTCAATAATTATTATCAATTCTCATCGTCAAAATCATACTATACATCGATCGATACGTATGTAAGTTATGCACATTGTCTCGTGCTTACGATCATAAGCAATAGTTGACGTCATATTAACGTCATTAAGAAGCTTAAACACTCGTTGCGTTTTATGGCTGATACATAACCATAACTGCAACTATACTATAATTAGCTTCTATTAAAATTTCTAGATATAATCATCGAATATAAATTTAACAGCAAAAATCATATCAGAAGATTATTTCTTGGATATCCATCTACCAGTAAAAGGGAGATACTTTTAGATCCACGTGACCTTGAACTGTTTCTCATAGCTACATTTTCCACAACTGTAACAACCAAAGAGAATAACCACAAGTCAGTCAATTACGCGTCTTTACTTGTTCAAACTTTGTCAATCACTGATTTTAAATTCTCACAAGCAGAACCTTCAAGACCAATCATCACAAAGTAAAATAATTATTCCACTAGATTAAAGAATATGCTTCAATGTGTGAATAAAGGAATAGCTCTCCTGTTCTAGGGAATCATTTGTCTCTCTACTGGATCTAATTTAGTCTGTCTCGGGGTCTGTCGGTCCATAGTTTCTAGAAACTATGGTCTGTCTTTCAATCGCATTATATAGTTATTCCAATGATTGCTATTGGGTTTGAAAATTACTGTACAGCAGTATTCAACTTGACGAAGTGACCATTTGACCGGTAGCTCTAGCCATTAGGGAGGTTTAGATTTTACGAACGAGAGCTTTTACGACGAGTTTCAATTTGAAGGGACTGGGGAAAGTTTTGTGGTCGTCACAGAAAACTGTTGCGTTTAGAAATCGTAATTTCACAAAAAACAACCTACGTCACAATGCTATTGTTTTCTGACAGATTCATTTGCAAAACAAACACAGTGACCACTTTAGTCAGCTGATTTTATGCGTATTGCAAGTGTAATCTTTGTATTAATGTGGTATCTTTCTCTAAATTCCAAGTATTTTCACAAATGAATGACTCTGAATTATGAATTACAATTTCAGAGAGAAAATGTAAACATAGCAGAACAATGAAGCTACAGTTGCCATAAACACGCGAACATTTCGAAAAAAAATGATTGTATTCATTTATTCTATTTAAGAAATATTTTCGTACTTCACTCAGATTATCGATAGCTTTTTTTAATCTTGTGTCTTGATTTATTCTGCTGGTTCATTTTCCATCAACTCTTCCTGAAATTGTCCTTCTGTCCAATCTTTAGTAATAAAATTATATCATGGGCATCTTTACAAAGGAATATTTTTCTGGATTTTGTTTTCGCCATGGTTCAACTTTTCTGTCACCATACGTAAACAAAACTCGTAAAACAGCTGACGAGATATTTTCAAAATTTCGTAAATACGCCGGAGAAAAACATGAGATTCAGGGGAACGCCCTGTTCATATTCAAACTGCGTAAGCGCGATGACGTAAGTGGGAAAAAACTCGTTCTTGTCAAAAATCTAAACCTCCCTATTATGGATTCCCAAAACGTCATGGTTTTCGGTACACGTGACTACTACGTCATTAAGCATTACTTTGAACCAAAGTTATCTCGTGTCTTCAAAGGGTAACCGACTATAAACTTAATATGAGTCATAAGAAGTTATAATATAACTGTGATAATAATAAAATTAACATAACAATAATGATAATAATAACATGAAAATTCTTGTAATGACAAATCAAACAAGTCTTTACTTTAATTTCCACTTTCTATTGGTGTAAAATCAAGAGCAAACTACAAAAGTTCAGGTTAATTTGCAGAATTCATGAATCACTCCTAATTCAAATTCAAATTACTAAGCAATTGATACCGTTAAAGGGAGTAAACTGACCAGCATGCTTTGTACATTTCAACTTGAAAAACGTATACATTTTTCAAGATTGCATAATCACAGTCTCGCTTGCCGGTATTGAATAGCAATACGAGGGTCAATATCAGATGGTAAACACCAAATCGAAATATCAACGACCGGGTATCAACGGCGTGTTGTGTGTGAGAACTACAAAGTTTTTCGATTAAATTCAACGTGGAAATCAAATTAATAATGACCGAATTATTGATATGTATGTAATACACCTGTTGCAGAATTGTACTCAAATTAAATTCTACAGTTAGAATTCTAAATATCAATTTATCGTGTGTTCAAAGACTGACAAAGCTGGCCGATCGGCGTTGTTATTTTATAAACGGAAAAAATCAGCAATTAGTTTTGTGATGGAAATTCTCACTTCAATTTTGTGCATCGATTGGGTGCTATATTATCTGTTTGCTTCCTGTTGTCATGTGTTACTGTTCCAACATTGAAGTTATCCAAGCTGTTGTTTTGAAATGATTATGTTACATGTTTTTCACGATTTGGAAGCACTGCAATTATGAAAGTTTTGTTTTGTTTCTCTTAATGAGGAGTGAACCGAAAGCGTTCAGTTTTCAAAGTTATATTTGTTTCCCTCCCCCAAGTTATAAATTATGTGCATGTACTCTGCTAAAAATCAGAATCTTCGTAATGATTAAAATGCAAACGTCCGTCCACAGCTGTGCCCGCCATTTTCCAGATGAAAACTGTGACGTCAAAATTGAGCTTCGCGACCTCCATTTGCGAATCAAGGGGGCAAAACAATACAAAGCATGCCGGTCAGTTTCCTCCCTTTAAGTTGTAAACTTACGTTATAAAACAAATATCAAACGCGGAGGATCAAAGAATCAAAATAGCGCGATATCTGTCTAGTCTAATTTCAAAATTATTTTCTTTTCAGTTTTCTTTTTTGCATTTCATTGTCTTAGTAATAGCTAATTGAATTGTAAAGTCGAATCGCACCTCTATTACTGTCATGTAAGGTCTAGATGTTAAAATTATATCAGGAAGTTTATTATTCACAAATCTATCAATTTTAAATTTAGTTTCCAGTTTTTCTTTCCCATCATGTAGCACTGTTTTAGTAATTCTATCTACGTGTATTTGAGAAAGTAAGAGCATGGTTTGCAACTAATGAAAAAAGAACGGATGTGAACATCAAAATTGGAAATTGGATTCTTCTTTAGCTCAAATTTTTCAAGAATCGGAAAGCCTTGTCTGGTCAATATATACCTACTTCCTAAAGCACTATTTCATAAGATAAATGATTTGATGCTGGCAGAATTTTGACGAAATTGTTATGCCCATGCGTAACCTGTCAATAGAACATCAACCATGTCGTGATTTAATATGCTGAGTTAGAAATGCGATAGTTTACATGTTTTAACAACGCGAAAAATAAAGATTTTGAGCATTGCATTACATTTATTGTTGCTATAAACAATATCAAAAAACAAATTAATTGCTTCATAGACACATTTATATTTTTGTTTCAGAAGCCAAATTTTAACAAAACGCTGATTGTTTGAGGAAAGCTGCTTAGCAACAATAAATAACAGAATTTAGTTTTTTGCAGATTCATATTCCCTGTCTGTTAAGCAGGTACCAGTAACACAAAATGTTGTGGTTATGGGACACCCTTCTTATGTGGATGGGAAGGCACGCCACAGTTGGCAATGCATTTAATTCAACGCAGTGGTTCAAATGGTATTGAGCGATTGGCCTGAATTTGATATGCTCTTCCCACTATCCTACCAAAGTCACTGCCTATCGCATGAATGAAGTTGTTTCTTAAATTAATTTAGAAAAACTGCGATTGCAGCTTTCATTCAGTATCAACTTAAACTCAAAGACCGTATTATGTCAGTAGAATCAGTAGCAAAGACTGTCACAGTGGTGATCAATTTAATTCTTTTATTTCTTCCTCTCATTTCGACTATGCTTACAGTTGGCTCAACCAATGGAGTGATTTACACAAGTGAAGTCGGCTTCGCAAGAATTGGGGTACCTCTAAGAACACTGCAAGTGGCTCAACCTATTAACTGTATGATTGAGTGTAATGCTTTAAAGGGTTGCCTTTCTTTTAACGTTATGACAACTAATGGAAGTATGAATACGCTTTTGTGTGAAGCTTTCCACAAATCCATTTTGTTATGTGAAGATACAGACAATTTGAAGACAATGGAAAATTCAACCTACTACGAGTCAACCAAAGTTCCACAGATTTCAACTGCTGTAAGTTTTCATATATGAATTGTACTAATGTGCTAATACCATTCAAAATCATATCTAAAGAACGTTTTTCTTCAATAAAAACCGTTCAATATTTAACAAAGTCTAATTCAAGTAGCTTATTTTTAATCCTATTAAACAGTTATTTGACATCAATAGGAGAGTAGAGGAAAAGGGTTTACAAGGTCTGTTCCAATTTTGGACAATTCAATGGCAGCGTCATGAAATAAAGTTTTCTCGGAGAAATGTAAAAAAATTACCCCCTACAGTTTAAAACAAAGTTTGGGATAAACTTCAATTGATAATAAGATACTACTTTTCAAATTCTGAAATTTAGGTAATACTAATTATTTTATTTAGTATATTTTCAATTTCAAGAAATAACGTAATTTGTCAAGTAGTAGATTTTCTTTTTTTCGATGTTTCTTCGGGTTCCAAAAGAAACTAGACCTTGTTTGAATTTTCAATGTTGATTTATAATCTAATTTTTCAGCAAAAAGATTGTCTGTACTTCGCACAATCAGCATGTCTCCATGATGACCCACATAACAAACGTAATGGCATTTATTCATTGACGACTTCTGATGATGAAGATATCACAGCAGTCTGTGACATGGAAACAGCTGATGGAGGTAATATTCTAGAATGCCATCCTTTGATACTACGTTTACAAGAATGGGAATCATAAAAATTGTTTCAATGATAATTTTTTTTTGGAAAACATTTTAAAACGAAAGATAGCGACAAAAAATGACTAGTATTTGTAAACAACGTTTCGGAATCATTCAATTCCATCATCAGGTTTGAAAGGGATTACATAACTTTTGTGATTTGAAACCAACTTCAAACACACACAAGGATTTTGTCCGGTCCAAATTATTTAAACAATACTCTTTGTGTGATGTAAATTCATGTCCTTGCTGTATTGTCTCTATATTAAACGATTTCACACTTTAGATTAGAATACTTTTCCTATAAATACTATGTAATTATAATATTTGATCCCTTTTCAAAACTCGTGATTAAATTAAGAGATTCCTAAACGCTGTTTACAAATACTAGTCGTTTTGTCGCTATCTTTCGTTTTAAAATGATAATTTCCATTTATTTATGATAGGGTGGACTTTTTTGCAAAGACGGCTTGATGGCAGCGTTGATTTCTATCGTAATTGGGAATCATACAAAAATGGATTCGGTGATTTGAATGGTGAATTCTGGCTTGGGTTGGAAAAGGCCTATCTTCTGATGAAAGGCTCAGACATAATAATGAGGTTTGACATGTGGAAAAGTGATGGTGATTATCGTTATTGTGAGTACAGTGGTGCTATGATTGGAAATGAGGCTGACAATTACCGATTTTCATATGATAGTTCCGGAGGTAATTTGCTTTTTGTTTGCTTGTTCGTTTCCTATTTTATTTTGCTTATCATGCTAGAAAAATCTCCATTCGCGATGCTAATATTGGCATATAAAAATTTATTTTGATTTGCTTGTTACATTTGGTATAATCATAATAAAAGAAGGTGAATATGGGTCCTTAGTGACATGTTAGAACTCACAATATTTTGAATTTCGGAACTTTTCTTGCTCCAGTTGTTGGTGTTATTTATAGGATGATGGAATCCATTGATTTTATTTCTGTATAGCCACAAATATTTTTTAAAAGTTATCACGATAAGAGCATATGTTTATGTTAAATCAATTAAATTATAGCAGAGCAGTAATATTTTGATATTGGCAAGATACAGCTTCATCTTATTCTGAATTAGTACAATGTGTATAATAGTACAGAAAGCCAGTGTAATTGATGAAAGGTATGATGCAATAAAGACTGGAGTCAAACCTGTTAAACGTGCACAGCTATAACGTGTCCACCGGTCTATAATGGTCACGCTTTGGCAACGCCAAAGTAGTATTTTCCATTGATCCAACCTAAATTTAGTAGTGAATACATCCACCTGCATATAGTTGTCAACTTATCTTCCTCCCACAACTGGCTGTTCCATACATATTCCACTAATTTGATTTAGAACAAATAATAGAATCGGAGCTAAATTGCACAGGACAGGGATGTGTAGAATAATGCTCATTAGATACGATAAGCCACTCTGATGTTATTAAATCCTGCTAATCAATTTTAAACTGCTAAACAAACAATACAACTTTGCAAGAAGCTTGTTTGTGAATTTTGATGCCGTATATAGTGATAGCGGCTTGTCCAATGAATTTTTTTCACTTTACGATAAAAATTTTGATAAAAATCTACTTTTGTCCGTTTTTGCTGACAATTTTCGGTACTGTAGTAGTAATGTAAAATTGAACTATAAGTGAAACAAAGCTTCTATTCAGTCAGCGAAACTCATGCAAAGAAGAATGACCGTACATCTTACAAACAAGCTGTTCATGTCCGTCTACTTTATATCAGACCATCAGAAGGCTGTGCTCGTATTTCTAAGTTTAGCAATCTACCTATGTGATACTCATCAAACGGTTTTGAGCAACCCTTCCAGTCCAACGAACAACCCTGTCATTCAGACTGCCAATCTTTACCATTTTTGAATGTAACCTGTGCATAGACTCTACTTTGGAAATATCTTTCGAAGACTAGCAGATAATTCAAAGACAAAACGTGTCCCACTGAGTCAGTGCTGTGTTTCAACACCAACCTTTCTCGCTTTCAAAAATCTCAAATCAACTGTCCTAAGGAATTTTATGATATGACCAGCTGCGAAGTTTGAGTGTTCAGTGCGACAATTTCAGCTCCCAGAGACATGGCAGTCACATTATGAATAGACCAGTTCCACAATTATCCCAGCACACAGCAACAGGGATTAGTAAAATTACTTATCGAAAAGCGTAGTCCTCATGGACCAGTTTTGTTAGCACCAATCACAGATAAGTCATTTCTTTCTCTAGCGCTTTGATTGTTCCAAAGTTATGACGTGTCAGTACACTTGCTGGTTTGTTTTTAATCAAGCTATATCGAAGAAAATCCTACTCAGCGGAGTAAGCTATCACTATGCAGATTAGATATTCTGTAATTTGATCAATGATCTAAAAATTTGGCCAACAAGAGGGGGAATGAAGGCATTGAATAAGCGTTTTGCTTCATTTGTACGTTGAAAACTGGCAACGGGAAATTTTGAATTCGGCAATAATATTGCAGAATATGGATTAAGTAGAAATAATTTGATTAATACGTTTTATTTTGGATGTTTCAGACTTGGTTAACACAATTGGATTGCATTTCGAATTATGGCCTGATTTTATCGCCACACTTTGCGGTGCTAAAATTACTATAGACCCATAGACTTATTAGTAATAGACTGCTGACTATGTTAAAAGTGACTGGGGAAAAAACGTGATCGCACGGAGATTAAAGATGGCGGCTACGTAAGGGCAAAATAATCACAAACCCTGTATAATTTAAATGGAGAGGAAGTTTAAAGTGAAATATTTAAGCGTTCAAGTACGTTAATAGTAAATTATCACTATGATTTGAGGAGGAGGTGTCGATATCTGTCTTTTGTAGAAAGAAAAATGAAATTTTGCTGAAATTTGTCTTTATTTCAAAGTTTTTGCACTGCTCACAACTTCTGAACAAATCCCCTAACTCCCAGCAAAATCACACTTATCATAATCATATTGAATTTAAACAAAATGATGCCATATTCTAATAATTTTTACACAAAACAACCCTTAACCCTTAACATTCAATAACACTGTTCTAGATGTATATGCTTTGCAACCTAGCTCAGTCTGTTGAAAACTAAGTTTGTTCTGACTTTTCGTAATATTGAGCACTACACATCCCTCTCTGGAACTCCGGGAGAGTTTGGCATGCATTTTTGCAATTAGACAAAAAAAGAGTACTATTCACCTAACAATAATTTGATTTAATATACATCTGTATTTAGATTTACGCAGCACGTGCTTAAGTTATTGTGGGCTGCAAGTCGACACAAGATACATGCTTCGCGCGAAAATTTCAGCACGATTTCATTTTTCTTCTTAAGAAAGATAGATATCGACACCTCCTCCTCAAATCATAGTGATAAAACTGATAATTTACTATTAACGTAGTTAAGCGCTTAAAAATTCCACTTTAAACTTCCTCTCCATTTAAAATAATACAGGATCTGCGATTTTTTGCCCTTACGTAGCCGCCATCTTTAATCTGCATGCAATCTCGCGCCAAATGGAGAGTCAGCAGTCTATTACTAATAAGTCTATGTATAGACCCTATCATGAAGCCACTGCATAATCAAAGGAGCCTAGTGGAGCTTGGCTATAGCTTGTAGATCGCTTTCATTGAGCCATAACGATAACGAGCCATAACTTCTCCTGAGATCTTGCCTCATGATCAATAGACAGGAACACTGAGGCTGTTCTTATAGGAACGTCAGGTGCAATTCAAATCTTTTTCCAATTTATTTCGCATGAGCTTGGCTCGCATTTTGCTGAACAGCCCAAGGTTTTCAAATTCCGAGTGACATTCCACAGATTCTGAAAAATTAGTGACGGTTTATTCCAGCAATTTTACGTATGCTTAGATCAATTGCATGAACATTCAAAAATTTTATATCATTTTAGTAAACAAATTGTATCTAACGAACAACATTTTATAACCATCCCCGGCTATCCATCTCAATAATTGATCAAATTTTCTACTCTAGGTTTGATCAGCTAACAGAAAAGCTACTAACATGCTTTCAAAGTGCTGGTTACCAAAACACGCACCAAATGCATTATCTCGCAATACTTTCTGTTCTCCTAAACAATCTGTTCATATTCATGAAAGCTAATAGCTGATACGAATGCGACATCTATCATTTTGCTTATACAATCGACCTTAGAGACAATCATTTCTTATCTGTATCCTACTCACTTTCTAAAAGATTCCCTTCAGCATCAGCCTTCACTACCAGCTTTGAAAGGCTACTATTCCAACTCTTCTGTTTTGCTTCTGCAATTAAACAATCAAATCAAGCTCTACTACCTTACAAAGAGATAAAGAAGAGTCTGTTCAGGACAAGCTGGTTCTACATACCCCCGCATCTTCCCTTTATCAGCTTGTGTCGAACCATCATCCAACTTCCACATCGAGGTATTGACTTAAATAGGATAAGGCGCCAAATATACGATATCAAGATACCTACTGAAAACAATGACAAATGACGTCTATTAAACTGTGGACTCTTGGAAATCCGGTCAACTCTATCTGCCAAGTCAATATAGAGTATCAATGTTCGCTGACTTACGACCACATACATCCATTTTTAGGTATCTTCTGTTGACCTTGTTTTCAAGTGCTAGTCTGTGGTACATGAAACTGGTAAATAGAGCATATAGGGATGGTCAATCTCCCTCCATTTCAACGTTTACCTTGAATCCAATGGAGTGCACAATTAAGAGAGCATTCAGTGATACTTGAATGCTGGTCATAATCAAATTCAATCAATGGCAGGACACAATTAAAGTCTGCTGAAGGTTTGATATTTTCATCTTAATGGTTCATTTCCACAGGCAATATCCCCCACACTATTCAGTATGCAGAATTCAATCACTACGCACAAGTTTCGTTGAAAGCTGTAAATACCCTTTTCAAATGCATGCTGCTAATGGAAATTGAGGCATACTAATAGCTTTCATAAGCAACTGCAATATATCATTGTCCGTTATCACCTCCAAAATAACTGCTCGGTTGGCCAATAAGAACTCGTCCATAATATTACTACCAATGCCATCGAAGTAGTAAACATTACGAATTTCAAAGTGAAGAAACTCTTGCAGAACAACAAGCATGTATAACAATACTATAATTGCAATACTCACCATCTATGTCAATTCAACCAATCTCAAACGTCCTTCTTCAAAATCTGTATAATAAAAAATGAGATCGTCTTCCCGGGTTTCGTCTCTGTAGAATTGTCACGACGAATGCCCACCCCCAAAAGGATATATAATTATATTGACGAACACTAAGCCTCCGCACAGGAATTATCACAGGCAAAGAACATCACATGAAATAGACAAGATAAATGGTATCACAATAAAGAAAATATAATAACTTTTCATAACTCTTATAATAACGAGTCGTATCCTCATTCAAATAAATTCACAAAATTGAGGAGACAATTTACTACTGGAAGAGGATTGCTGCTTGTCGAATAAAGCCTTAAAAAGCTCTGAGCAACAATGAACATCCTAGCTAATCTGCTTTCGATTTGATTTTGAATCTATAATTAACAGGGAAAGTCTTTATCCACTGGAGTGAGTCCAGAATGCTATGTTAACGATGTATTGTATGCATGTTTGCATTATGACTGAATTTAAAGGGGCAAAATTGACCATCATGCAATGTCTTGCATCCTACACTGGTCACTTGACAAAACACTGGGAAATGTCTGGAAAGCTGTGAGCGATTTGATGCTGGATTTTAATGAAACTTTCAAAGCTTTTTACCTACTGTCAAAACATATTGAGGAGATATATAATTCAAAGGAAGTTCGATTTTGAGTAGCTTAGGCAATGTTAATCCAAAAATAAAAATTTAGCAGAAAAAACATTATTAAAATCATAAAATTTCACTGGTCAGAAATGTAACTCTTGGCTTTCTTGGATAACACTGTAAATTAGTGTGACCATTTTGAATAACTGGACTTAGCTGGAGTTTATTTTGAAATCGAGTTTGAAAACTGCTACAGTTGAACTCGGTTAATATCCCGCCCTCCGTGCAAGCCAAAAACGGGACATTAACCGAGGTGGGATATTATCCGGACTTACGAAGAACAATGGAATTTCCTAAAACAAAGGACATTTTGAACCTTTGTTGACAGCTATCAAACTTCTGAGAACACAAGAAAACATAAATTTCGTTCAACATATTACAGTAGCTAATCAACAAATATCATCCAGTCCATAAAACAATTAAGAAGCACTTCACTGAAGCAGTCATTGAAAGTGTTGTTTACCCGGCGAAAGAGACAGTTTCACGACAATTTTTTACTATTTATCTTCAAATATAGTAAATATCTCTCACTTTAGTCTGTAGAGTTGAGCAAACTGCATCTAATTGGCATTTCAATATAGGTGAGCAAAGCGAGTTAAGCAATAGTTTGAACTTTTCCTCTCGAAGTCAACGCCATGAACAAATCGGCGTGATCGCTAAACAAGCTCCACAATCCTTTGGTCCCGTTCGTGACCTGTAGGATCTACTGGAGCAAGTCTATAGAATTACGCGAAGACGGCGAAGACCAGTTTTTTTGTGACTTTGAAAAGGTTGCTGCTGAAATATTGTAACATGCTGTGGTACAACGCTTCATTTTGAGCATGAAAGAACTCAAACATTATTCCTATATGTGTTTAAAACTGCACCATTCATCTTTAACAATACCTTTTTCCTGTGGGATCGCATTTCGCACAACACTTGACGCAAAAGCAAGACCGCTTAGGCAATTAAACACCAATTGTTTGTTTATTATTTGAATAAATTCTGAAAAGCGGGATAATAAGCGAGTTTTGTCATAAAAAATTGAAAATAAAAGCGGGATATAAAGCGAAGTGGGACTTTATCCGTGGGGATATTAAGCGAGGTAAATTGGTTGAGTTTGTATGGAAATGGCAAGTGGTTTTTGACAATTGGGGACATTAACCAAGGTGGGATATTATCCGAGGGGATATTAACCGAGTTCGACTGTAACAGTTTTCAAACTTAAAAGTACAAAGCATGGCTGTCAATTTCGAGATATCGTACCAAAGGAACCTGTGAATCAAGATCCAACTCCTGAACCATAACAACATACGGTCATGCAAAAAAATTGACATAGTTGATATGCTGAGTATAGTGTAGAAAATATATCAGGTTTTTTTATTTGTTTACTCGTGTAACTCGAAATTTCATAATACTCAATGTATTGAAGTTTAAGATAGTATTTACTGTCAATCTGATTCGATTGCTTTTAATTAGAAAAGGTTTAGTGAATTGTAGCGTCAAATCATCTAATGTTCCTCAAGTTGGTATTAGTGGATGTTGTTAAACGGCTTCTCCTCTTGTTCAAATTTGGATTGTATTTTGTACTAGAGGAATAAACAATCTCAATTGCAAGATCACGTATAGGGCGAGTGTTGCTAATTTGTAGCGATTATGGTGTTAGATCCGCAGGGTCTTTGATTCAATCCCTAACAGGAGCACTATTGGTTTGCGTCAGCATGAGGGACATCCGGATATTTGAAACAACTATATTAATGATTACCTTCTTACAAGTAGACCCACCACAGTGAAAACTAGCTTAATAGCTTACTTGGTCGTGGCTGAATGATAATCCAACAACAATTGAAAATATACAAAATTCAAAGTAATTCAGAACTTAACGTCGATAACGTGCAACGAAAAATATAGTGAAAAAATTCTTCACAAAACAAGTCAGAATATCAGGATCTAAAATCAAAATCAATATCTTTATTTAATTTCCCTCTCTTTTATTGAATTATTCTACCCTTTCTGCATTAGCAGTAGCAAATTGAACTGTTGTCATTCAATTTGAAATCATGCAGGACCTGCTGGTGATTCAATGAATCTTCAATCCAGAAATCAGATGTTTTCAACTAAAGACAGAGACAATGATGGAAACATCAATGTCAATTGTGCTGTGAAATCATATGGGGCTTGGTGGTATGACAACTGCCATCGATCCAATCTTAATGGTAAATATGATGGAGCAACCCCTGATGAAAGAACAATGTGGGTGTCAATGACTGGGTGGTACCAAAATCTTCCAAGAACAGAAATCAAATTCAAAAGAACCGACACCATTAGTTATTAACTTATCTAGACCACAATCCTTATCTGGATTCGTAAATCAATTTCCGCATTATTCCTATCTATTTAATTAACTGAACTGGTAGATAAATTGAAGAGATATATACTAAGCATTTAATTAAATTTGCTTAACTATAGCATCATCTGCAATTGGCAATGTTTAGAACAATTAAATGTTGACATTTCGAGCGGTGTATAATCCACCCACATGTATACCTGCAATGGATATATTCACCGGTTATAGCTACTGCACCAAGGTCACACTGAACATTTCATCATTTCCTGGATAAGACAGCTATTGCTAGGTTTTACAGGAAGTTGAATTGATTATGTAACACAATGAGAATACACTATGGGTATTATTTAATTACTAGTTGGTAGAACAAATTTTACATGTAAGTTTCAATTTGAAAGTTGTAAGTAGCAGGGTACACTAGTAGACATTTATTTGGGTAATACAGCTGTTTGCAATTTGGGGAAGACAAACTTATCAAAATGGTAAAATTCACCAACCCATTCTTTCTTTTACTTTCCTTTTGAACTTTGAACAAACATTTTTAGAATGGCTTTTGCTTTGTATTCCAACAATAGCTTGTCTATTAATGGCTTTTGAACAAAAATTGGAAGTATCGGACAGAAACAGATCAAGTACTGAGCAAATCACAACATTAAAGTTCACCTGACACCAACATTCTTTCCCATATTTAAGTAGCTTGGGCTAAATAATGAAGTTTGGCAAAAATAATGTTTTGAATTGGACGCGTATAGGCTTAGATATTTAATGTCGAATGTACCCCCGGGGGGAGGAGACTTCCATATGTCTGCTATACGGGGGCGTGCTGTGTTTTAGGAGTACCTTCTTCAAGATTTTCATGAAATTTTAGGGTATCTATTTTACTAATTTTGAAATTTGTATGTAAAATCTTATTTTGACTGTCTTTTACAGTGATTTCTATTCAATAAATTCTAAGATATTGAAATTTTAGGGTATATCTTTTCTGTTTTAATGAAATTTTTGGGGTAGTGTGCAAAACGTAAAATGGCACCTCCCCGTCTAAAATTGGCCAGAGACCCCCCCCCGAGAATGTACCACTTAAGCGTTCTCCCCAAAAGCGACAATTTTTCCCATGTTTCAGCCATTATAATCGATAAGTCACTATTAATCTAAAATTTTTTATTCTCACTCTTTTGAATTTCGCTGAGGATCATGAAAAGCTCTAAATTTTTACAATGACTAGAGATCAGTTGAAGCTTCATTTAAGCCAATAAAATAGTGCGTTTTCGCAGGTGCAAATATTGCCTGACTACAGTTTCCACTCCTAGATTTGAGGGACAATTTAGTGATAGTTTTCAGAGATATTTGCAACTTTTGTTTTCTGATCCAATAGTTTCCATGGAGTTTGTAACGAGAGGTATTATACTCGTTACGAGTTAGATTGAAAACAAAGAAATAACGATAAATATAAATGTAAAGTATA
>JANVCG010084221.1:0-16092 GCA_025505365.1 Haliclystus inabai
TTCATATTTCAATTGTTCGTAAACGGTATACTACTTGTAGCTGTTTGCGAAATAATTTGCAAACACGGGCTGTTTATGGTTCAAGTATTACAATAGCATAGTGAATCAACTTTGGTATATACAATATCATATTAAAGCATGTTAAGGCATGTAAAAGCTATTTAGAAAATTCAGTGAATACAATCCTTGATTAATCTCAAAGTGTATATTATTATACAGGTAAAATTATTTTTGCTTCACTAAATCAGAGTTAAAATTTATTTATCAGAACTTTTTTAGTAGCACATTTTAAATCCAAAGGGAACTCGTTTTTTTTCAAATTAACAAAAGTTTGACCGGATCAAGTCTTTCTCAAGTTTCTCGTACACTTTCCGTCTCACGAAATACAGTAAGCGAGCAAAATAGTAGAGAGAGTGCCCACAGGGCCAGAGACACAAGGCTGATGCTCAGTTTTAGGATGAAAACAGGTTAATAAAAAGCGCCATTTTAAAATCAAGGAATTTTATGCGTCGGAGAACTCCACAAAATACAGTAGCACATAGTTTACAATTTCAAGACTTTTTGGACATCAAAATAAGTCGAAACGCGGAATTTCGTAGCTTACTGCTAATTGGTACGTGAATCAACTAGCTTACAAAACAGTTGGAAAGTCAGCTTGCGCATTTCAAAATAAAATTATGCCAGAAGATTCACGGAAGTTTTAGTCTGAATTTGAGATTAGAAAAAGCCATATTTCCCTAAATAACACTTTGCATGTCCAAATTCTGCTTATAGCATTTACCAAAATTTACTCTTGACGCCATTGTAATATCTCACTTCAAATTATGAAGAAGAGAAGTATGAAATGTTATTTGTATTTTCCTTTAATCAATAGAATATTATGATTGAATAAATGTAGCAAACGTACAAAATAGTTAATGACATTTATTTACTAAAGCTATTTCGATCTAACCATACGCTGCCTTGCTAAGAAAGGAGAAGAATTTTGGTGAGCAAGATACTGTTCGGTTACCATGGTTTTTCAGCAAACATTTTTGTGACTTACGTAACACGCCGCCGTGCGTTATACACAGTAGAACCGAGCATGTTAATTTGTGGAGTTATAACAAAACGTTTAGTAACACGCACGTTTTAGTAACACACATCACAAGTTAATAACACACACACCAGTAAAGCGACGTGCGTTAGTGACTGTTAGCACAAGCACAAGTTAATAACACACACTGTGATATAACGCGTTGACGCATTTTTGGGCCCGATACCGCTTCATACTCCTTACCTGACCGTTGATTGGCTTATCGTGTTGTAAGTAGTAAATCGTTTATAAATTGATTGCATGTCATCATTGAGGCAAATTATGCAAAATTATTTGCAATTTTCAAGGCACATCGCATGATTGATCAAACAGATTCATTCATATTCTATGCGGTTCTCAAGGTCTGGCATATTTCCTGTGAAGATTAATTTCCATCTTGGTGCAATTTTATGAATTTTATACAAATTTTACGAAATTGAACTTTCATTTACAAAAGAATCGATCAATGACAAACTGTTTAACACCCTATTTTCAATGATAAAAATCACGCTTGATTCAATATTTGGAGTAACTAGTTTCAAAATGATTGAGCATTGGTGCAACGGTAAGATATTGAATTTCAATGATTTAATTTATATAGAGCTACGATAAAAATTGAAAATAAAGATTCTTAAAACCAGGACGGGACGGTTATCATTATTTTTGTCACATCTCGTCACATGGGAGTATCAACCGTATAATTTGTCTGTGTGGATTGACCTAGTTTGGCCTTTCTGCCTTTTGTTTATGTTTTGAGTTCCACACATTGTTTTTAGCTAATCAAATTGCTAGGAAAACGTTGGGCCACCTTAGACGATTTATAATTGCTTATTCTAACATGGTGGAATCAATGTATGAATTGTTTCTGCATATCGACTAAATTTTTCCTAGTCGCCTTACGGATTTAGTTCCAAATGCAAATTGATAGGAAAAGAATGACGATTGTTGGAGATTTCCAATGGTTTTTGTGGCTGAAATCATGAAAAGTAAGAGCTGAGTCAGCACCATGCAGCTAAATGTCATCGGTTCTTATAATAAAAGTACGTTATTTCTTATTTGTGTGAGAGAAAAATATGCAACACAGAAGCCAAACATTTACAGGAGTTGGGACAATCGACTTTTCGAATTCTCTTGCAGGCGTCATTCTCAAGATTCTTAAAACCAGGACGGGACGGTTATCATTATTTTTGTCACATCTCGTCACATGGGAGTATCAACCGTATAATTTGTCTGTGTGGATTGACCTAGTTTGGCCTTTCTGCCTTTTGTTTATGTTTTGAGTTCCACACATTGTTTTTAGCTAATCAAATTGCTAGGAAAACGTTGGGCCACCTTAGACGATTTATAATTGCTTATTCTAACATGGTGGAATCAATGTATGAATTGTTTCTGCATATCGACTAAATTTTTCCTAGTCGCCTTACGGATTTAGTTCCAAATGCAAATTGATAGGAAAAGAATGACGATTGTTGGAGATTTCCAATGGTTTTTGTGGCTGAAATCATGAAAAGTAAGAGCTGAGTCAGCACCATGCAGCTAAATGTCATCGGTTCTTATAATAAAAGTACGTTATTTCTTATTTGTGTGAGAGAAAAATATGCAACACAGAAGCCAAACATTTACAGGAGTTGGGACAATCGACTTTTCGAATTCTCTTGCAGGCGTCATTCTCTGGTCCACGGAATAAATATTGTGAATTTGGGACAAAGAGGAAGTTGGTTTTATGTGTTTTTGATGCTGAGAAAATAGCGTAAAAGGTGTAGCGGCGGATCAGCGAGCATCACAACTGTTTAGAATGACCAAAAAGGGATTGTTCTGTTGCCACCTACCTCTCCATTGCATTTCAACATTCTACGTTCTGTTACGACATGTTTATCATAATCAATTTGTAACACCATGTGAATATCTAAATCGTGTTCATCAAAGTCTCTCTTACTTTCCAGTTTCTTCAGCTTATCTACATCGTTTATATCCACAATAACATCCATGTCTCTATCATAAGGTATCGCATACCCATCTCTGTACGCACCCAATAGCGTACCACATGTGATGTAATATGAGATATTATGTTTCGTACATAAATCAACCCAGTAATGCAACAGATTGTCAAAGGTACCTTTATCATAAGATATTTGACAGCCTGAGTGTGGTCTGTGAGCATATTGGGGTAACATCCAGCTATCAGCAATTGATTCTAATTTTTCATCATTGAGATTTAATGTTCCAGTTTGAATTGCACTCACTGAGTGACGTTGAAATATTTCAATATTCCCTATATATTTCAAATATGAGTCATCCATAATTAAGTGGATCAACGAAATAACAATCAGAAGACATAATACAAATAGTATTCGAGCAAATTGTGTATTAGTAAACATTATTCTGCACACAGCAAGTCTCCAAATGAATCACGACGTTTCATAGAGAATATCTTTGGCTGAATCGTATGCCTTTTACAACCCTTTTCTCCTGATAACATCAAGCCTGGATTGGTATCTATGAAACTCTATGAGAAACACAAAAATAAAAAGATTCAGTCTTAAAGATTCTCTTGCGAGTCAAAAAATCAATAAAATATCACATCAGCATAAATGTGGCGATTCTTTTGAAAGCCAATAAAACAAACAAAGAGTGAGTTTCTCACGCGTTACAACCAGTTAGAGCAAACATTAATCGTTTGCAGACCAAAAGTTTCTTGATTTTGTGTGATCAACGCTATCTTGTGGGTCATGAGCGAAATTTCGCAGCAACTGCACTTGTTTTGAAGGAGAAAAGCAGTACTGTAAAGATCTACATCACAAATTTGTGAGAAATTGCAATACACTTGCTTTTAGCATACACTTTCCTACCTCTTTTCACTATTCAGTAAGAAGCCTTTTGATATCTTAAAAACGCAACTTGATGCCTGTTTGATACTCGGTTATTGAGAAGTATACGAGAGGCGAGAAAGCTTTAAAACTAACATCTAAAAGCTTTCATACACAAAAAAAAACTTTCCGAAAAGTTCTCCTCTATTGACGAGTCTATGTCACTATCAAAATGGCAGTTGGTAGATTAAAGGTGAACGTAGTAACCTTAATGGATTTTAAACAGGAGGTAATAGCATGTGCTTTCGGTACGTTTCGAACCAAGAGAGAACACCAACCAGATGTTTCTACGCACCATGGGAACATAGTTTAAAATGAAAACATCAGACTTTCATATAATCATCGATAACAATGAATAAAAAATACAATCCTTGAATAATTTTTTCAATGATTTCCACTTTTACAAACGCCGTACCTGATCATGTTGATATTTGGGTTATTTTCAACGTTGCAATGAATCTAACATAAATGTTTCATATAACTCACCGTCCTCCCTTGTTCCCTGTTGTACCATTTGTTTCAGTTTAGCCATATATTGCAGATAGTAAGTTGAGAATTAATTGTGCTTCTTTTGTATTTGTTATATAGCTATAAAATTGCCTCGTGGGACGAACACACGGCAAAAATTATTCAGTGATAAATTGATTGAAAAAACACGCCGGACTGGAATGCTCGCCTAGTGAAAAGCTTCAACTAAAGATTATAACTAATCGCGGGAACTAATCTAGGCTTTATTTTTGAGAACAGCTTTCATCAATAGGGGTTCAGTGAAAGCTACGACAAAAACCCCCAATTGCGCCCAGCCCCGCAGCTCGGCGCGTTTCCGTGCAAGCTGCGCTGTTGTATTGTATTTCCAATAGAAAGGTACTGGGATTGAATCAATAACTCAATTGTACGAAGAAGATTAGAATGAAAATGTGTGTCTGGAAAAAATGATCGCCATAGATAGCAAGTCAATGTCAATACTTACCTTGTTCTGAAGCACTAAGAA
Source organism: Haliclystus inabai (assembly GCA_025505365.1). Taxonomy (NCBI): domain Eukaryota; kingdom Metazoa; phylum Cnidaria; class Staurozoa; order Stauromedusae; family Haliclystidae; genus Haliclystus; species Haliclystus inabai. The sequence continues at coordinate 4,934 of JANVCG010084221.1, forward strand.
GTTTAACGGCGCATAAAAATGTTTCAGTTAAAAAGTACGCCACTCATACACTTATTAACCATTTTATCATAAAAACTATACAGTAATGCACCTATGGGCACCATCAGCCTTGTGTCTCTAGACGTTCTCTTTCGTATCTTGTGCGCTCTTTTTGTGAGACAAAAAAATATTGAAGAAAGAGTTAGTTTTACAGTCAAACCTTTGTTAATTGGAAAAACACGAGTTTCTATAGGATTTGAAAAAGATATATCAAAACAGTCATGAAAAAATTACTTTTAACCCTAAGTTTCGAAGGGGATCGCGCAAAGTAGAAAAAGCTGTAGAAGTTGTACGAACAGAATTTGAGATTTTTTCAGATAAAGCAATAATATTTTTTCTGATACATACACTTTGTATCGAAGATCGATTCAAGTTAATATCGTTTCAATTCTGCCATTGAAAGACTGTTGATTTCTCAAAACACAAAAGACAGTAAAAACATTACAAACACATTAGGGGTTACGGTTTCGTTATTTATGATACTCTCGTTTTATAAAAGAAAGGTATCGTTAATATAATTATAAACCATTTATAGCATCTATTCAACATCATTGCTGTTGAACCAGCCTCAATCTTTGATTAAAAGTTTCATTTTTAAACATTTCAAGTTGATTGTCACTGCTTTGTCTCAATCTATTATAACTAGAATTTGCTCTCGAGCCGATATTCTGAGTTTGGTCTAATTAAATAACAAAACGTATTCATAAGCTTCAAAGGTAAAGTCAGCGTTTTAAGATAATAGACTATGCAAATTAGTAACCAACCCTTTGTAACCTATTGGGCTCAGGCCCCTAGACAATTTTTCATGGCAGACATGACATTTTGTTTAGTTATTTAACTCTGATCTTTATGTTGCATTACTTGTTACCAAACCTTTCTTGAATAATCAATACACCAAGTTGGGTTTTGCTTCAATATTATTATGCGTAGTTTCACAAGTTGATAGACAAGGGTCGAGGCTTCAGAGAATAGATTTTCAAGTAGCAGCACATTGAATTATTTCCTTGAGAGGAAAACTAAAGGTACCGGTAGTCGATGTAGAATAGTCCCCGAGGGGGGGGGGTACTACGGTACTTTTTGGACAGGGGTGTGCCATTTCCAAAATTTTAACTGTTGTACCCTAAAATTGCAAAGTTTTGTCGAGTTTTGTCAAAAAGGGATCCTAAATTTCCCGCAATTTTTGATTCAAAATGGCAGCCGGAAACCTCAATCGAGGCTTTGTACATGCTTTGTAGCACCTCACAGCTGGATTTTGGTTGATCACAACCTTTTTTTTTTAAATTTGATACCCTAAGATTGCAGATATTTTGCAAAAATGATACCCTTAAAAAATAGCACATCCCCGTATAGCGGCTATATGGAAGTACTCCTCCCCTCGGGAGAATAGTGCTCATTATTGAAGATAATCATTAATAAATACATCTACAAATAAATAAATCTAAAACCATTATAGTTGGACATAAGTGATACAAAATCAACACTAGATCAATGTTCTGTGATGAGCATTTCTGCGCCAGTCTCACTTCCATGTGGGAATTGCTCAATTGTTTCCATCTTCCCATTTTCCGTCTACGCATTTTTGTACTGGATTTAAGTCACCATAAAATCTCTTTAATACCGCCTGTGTGTCTTGGGGACATCTTGTTTCGATTTCCATAAAATTGCATTTACGTAAAGGAAATATTTCTTTTTCATTGAAGACATAACCATCATCGGAAGGGTCAGTCACTGTCTTATTGTTTTTAATGAAATGATAAACATCAAGGTACATGTCATTTTGAATCAGACGAGCATACGGTTCTTGGAATGAGCAATGGTCCATGTAATAGGGGACGTGCTAAAAGCAACAAGAAAGGAAAATCGCTTACAAAACAATCTGAAAAATCACCAGATTTGTACAAAAAAAAGATTTAATAAGGACGTACGATATTTTAGCTACTGGATACCATTCTACAACTCGCGTAGCGCAGCCGTCAACTTAAGCGGAAGAAAAGACTTGTCTCCAGGCTATTTTCGGTAAGTTGAAATCTCAAAATATCCAAGTCTAAATAAGTCTTTGTAGGCCTATGTCATTGCGAATATCTTTGGAAGACAGAGAATAACAATCATGTGATTTTCAAACAGCAAGAGTTGCATCTCTATCTTACCTCTCCATGACAATTGAGCCTCTTTCTCTCTTCAATTGAAAGGCTGAAATCCTCTTGCAATAAAAAGTGAAAATCAATGCTAGTCTCATCAAAACCACGTTCATCTTTCAACGGTATCAATTTGTCAACATCGTTTACATCCATAATCACATCAATATCGTGATCATAAGGAATCGGATTGCTGTGGCGATATGCCCCAAGCAAAGTACCGGATGTGATGTAATAAGTAATGTTCAGTTCAGTTGCTATGGTAACCCAACGGAAGAACAAGCTCGTAAATGTACCTGGATCATGTCGAAGAGGACATGGCGAATACGGCTCGATCTTTCCTTGAAGCGGTTTCAGCCAATCTTCTGGTAGAGTTTTGATCTCATTGTCTAATTCAATATGATTTTCCCCTTTAGATTCTATCTCCCAGGTTGATGCTATAATCTCCATTTTCCCATTTAAATAAGATTCTTGCCATGGTAACTGCTTCTGGTTTGTGAAGCGTGTTTCTTTCCAGAAAAAAAGAATTAATGCAAAGGTTGATGAGAAAAGGGCGAGCGCAGTCCTAGTAAATTTAGGTTTAAAACGCATTATTCTGATTCCATTATGTTACACACTGAGCGCTGCGCTAAGCCACGACCAGCCAAATGTTTGACAGCCGCGCAAAATCACAATAAACGTTCATCAAAAAGGAAATTTGACACTTCTGCCAAAATTACGAAATTTTGAACGTCACATGCCACGGAAATTCTTCCTGAGCAATTTGCATGGGCGCGTAAGTTAAAACTATTATTTTACACAAACGATCAAGCTTTTACAAGTGATTTCGAGCATGCCAGATATTCAATGTAAAAACAAGGAAGATACAATCGCAAATCCCCCTAAATTGAAAATAAAATTGAGGCTTGCATTTATGCATTCAGGAAGGAGACATCAAAACTGCAGAAAATCGGAATTGCAGACGAAAAATTATCAATCGTAGATACTATTACCTGCATAGAATGGCCATTGTCATCATTCTTTGTACTGACAGCCACCCAAAGATTTTATTAGTCTCAAACTTCTCATATCTCAACACAAACCCACAAATACATGTGAAAGTCCCGTCCGTGACTGCAACCTCGCCTGTTTCTTTCCATGGAATTTGAGACGATCAGTTGTGTCATGATTGCGTGAAATTTCACTGTTTACCAAGAATCTGCGGTCTATTTGCAGCTGTGTTTGACAACCGATCATAAAGCATTTGTCCGCTGACCATTCTGGCCAAAACGACCAGGGATGGCGAACAAGGGAGGTACGAGCTGCATAATCATCATCATCTTTCAAATGCCGGGTTAAGGACGGGCAAGACGTGCCCTTTAAACTTTATCTTCTGATCAACCATATATTCTGATCAAACTTTGTGCTGTAGCTGGAGATTTCCAAATAGTCATCTGATCTGCGGATTTACGGAATAGCAAATCAGCACAGTTTATATACCAGTAACCAGAGTTTGTTGCCACGGCTGCCTTGGTAATGTAGTCAACTGGAATAGTGTCCTCCTAAAAGAGAACTGATCATTTATCAGTTTCGTGTCTAGATATCCTTTCGATGTCAAGCCCAATAACAGAAAAATGGAGGCAACAAAGCTGCAAGTTAATTTGTCAGCAGATTCTCTCCAAAAAACTTTCTTTAAATCTCATTCATGACAATGATTAAGAAAGGATCGATTCTATTCCAACATAAAGAAACTGTGGAAAAATTCACGGCAACGAATTGCAGCAGAAAATTACATTTTGGAGCTTTCAGAAAAACTATTGAAATATCTCAGCACATATAGCCTAATATAGTTCAGACGTGAAATTCTTCCAAACAATTTCAGTCTATTTCGAACATTTCAAATTCATCTCTGATAGCTATATACTTCTATACCAAGTCTACATCAAAGGTTCCATTATTAGATCAGTCAGCAATACACGTTACAATTATTATTATTATACACTGTGACTGTCTACTTCGCCCTTTGAAGGAAAAATTTGTTTAAGGACAAGTAGCCTTTCTCTCTACTCAGCCCCTCTTGCCCTGACATGCAAACGATGGTGATGGTGTAGCACACTTGGAGAATGAAGACTCTACTGGCATGGGTCCACTTGCTTTGCCTTGTTTGGAATTAGGAAAAGATTCGAAACAAGAATTTTGTGAATTTTTTATTTGAATCATTTCGGATTTTAAGCCCGATAACAAATATTTGTTTTCAAGGTAGGTACAGCTAGGAGAAAAGGATCACGGCAGAGTACAATCCAAATAAAGAGGCGAAAGAAAAGGCATAAGATATCAAATATTAAATGTCTGTTACAAAGGTTTCCATTTTAAAAATCATCCCCTTGTTATTTAAACAAAATGACACGTTTCTTTATAAAATCATACTAACTATTATTTCATATCTCAATTAATCATACTAATAAATATCACCTTTTCATAAGAGAATAGTAAACGTAACAACTGTACAAAAAATCATTGAATTGAAAGCGAATTAAAAAAGAAATGATTAAAATTACGCATTTAAATGTTCAGTTAATAAATCCATTATGTCATGTGCAATAATGACACTTTGAATTCTTCGATTGCGGCAATTGGATAATGTTAATTAATGGACTTTGTCAATGTAGTTACTAGGGAATAAACCTTCCTTGCCTTTCAATCTACCAGTCCACCAACCAGAAGCATCTGAAAGGAAAAAGAAATCACCATTTGAAATACTAAATTCGCTCAGCGGGTGAACTTTTACTTATTGAACTGCTGAGGTGCTCAAATATCAATTAAGGACTGGGTGACTTGGAGACAAAGCTAATATTTGGGAGTATGATACTTTCTCAAATATACTTTTCTCCTCCTGGGTTTGTACTTTCCAGCTTTCAATCGTTCTCTATTTTCATTATCTTCACTTACCAAAACGTATGTCGTATTTCATTACAACAATCATCACAACACGGTAGGCCTACGGTATAGCCTACTAATTTCATATAAACTAACTGAGTTGAAAGTGTGTCATGATAAAGTGTGTTTCACGACCGTCTCTTGTTCGTTTTTACCGTTTTTATTACTTTGCTGTGTTGAATCTTTTCGACTAAAGTCACCAAACAAGTAGTGAAACGTATAATACAATTGGTTTTACTACTTACAGAATTGGATTGAAACACTAGCTTTGCACGAAAAATGTATTTATCTATGTTATCTGAGTTTACGTGAGAGTATTTGCTTTCATTAGGGAAAGGGAGAATGCTGTAACATGGTGTGTAATCTACACACAACGTGTCAATATACTTTATAAATCTCAAGTCCTGAAAGGTAATGTCTTTATACGTCCAAAATCGGTGATCAACCGACTTCAATAAAATTACATCTTCCACGAGCTGAATTTCTGTAGCTGAAAACAAAGTTGACAAGCCGCCACTGATAAAATATTGGCGTCAATTCGGAAGGCGGGCACACTAACAGTGAGTGAGACAATCACCATTACATTGAATTTTACCTTCTTTGACAATTTCTATCATTGCACCAACATCAAACGATAATTCATCTGCATCTTGTGCCTCGTATGCATAAATTGATCGACACATTGGCAACTTTGGTTTGGGGGCCGGTTTAGGCTTTCCAGGGGCAGGAGGGCGAGGGCGACGGGCTTGCGACTTCTTTTGTGAAGTAACACGTTGAATGCTATGGATGGGAATGAGATGACAATTGTTACAAATAAAATACAATCCAACACATAGATCATATCGAGAATATCATTAGCCACACGCTGCAGTCTACTTTTCAAACAAAGTATTTACCGCAAAGAATTATTTTGTAAAAAGTTTTCCATTTTATTTCAAACTCAATACTGCGTACATTTTTGAGATGACTATTTAATTCATTTTTAAGCACAATGTTATGTAAGCAGGTGAATGCAAGAAGCGTCATAAAGTATACAGAAAAGGTATTTCTAGTGCTTTAATTTGCCTTTCACAATGACTTCTGCGCACTATCATTCCATTGCAAGTATAGAATTTTCACTTATAGAATTACCAAATACTACCCATGATATTATACTAAATCCGTATTCATATCCAATATTAATTTCCACGTTATCTAAATTTATACACAATTTACAGTAATATTCCTTACAAAACAACATCGCCTTAGTAAGCTCATATGACATGACAAATTCGGTCATATTCATAAAGATCCTAATTTATATCCGGTAGATAGTTCCGCTGTCCGTTGGCGCGCCACAAAAAAACCGCTCCTTTAAGCCCGGGATTGTCATCATCGTAATCAACCGTCCCTTGTTGTTCTTTAAAACCAATTCTTAGGGCTGCTTTTTGTGCAATTAAATTATCAACACGTGTTATGCACATCAAATATTCAGCATTAATAGGCGGTTGTTCAGCTAATTCGAGCATTAGTTTTGAGACGGTTTTAAACAAACCCAACTTTTGATACGGTGGAAAAATCCAATAACTACTTTCGAAAACACGATGAGATAATAAATTAAATTGTCTCAAATCATCTTTTGCACATGATGTTAAAGAATACTCTCCTAAAATGATTAATTTATCATTAGCGTCGATTCCAAATATACCAAAATAATAATTATTAATTATATTGTTATCGTGGTAAGCGCATTTCGTTAACGCATCGTTCAAAGTTCTTAACTTCATCCCTTGCGGCAAGAATTTATCCCAATCGTTTGAATATGAATTATAAGTTTGAAACAGTTGCATAGCATCCTTCTGCTTCCAGAGGCGAAGATAAGCGGACTTTAAATTAGCACTTTCAATCAAGTAATTCTCTTCTAATTGAACTTCACGATGCAAAATATCTGTAGTTGAAAACATGGTTGATAAACTACCAACTAAAAAGGCGACGTTAATTCAAAATAAAAACAAGCGTCTATGAATTAGATATTAAACGAAGAACATTGAATCGTAAAAGAATTGAATCCAAAACATCTCCCTCCGCGAGTGAAAACCTTTAAACCAACGCAGGTTTGCCCTGTTCTGACGCCGGCTTTCAGTTTGAAAGAACGAACTAACACTTTCACTTAATTTTTAAAAACCAGTATTTACAGCTGGTTGTTGCGAGACAGCGAGAAGGACGCAAACCAATTGAGAAATTACAAATTAATTATTTCAAACAGGTAATTTTACCGCACGACAATACTCGCACAATTGATGAATCTACAACAACAGTCTCACATCGGATTCTCAGCATAAATCAATAATGAATTTCGAATTTCACGAGAAAAAAGATGAAGAAAGCTGTTTTAAGTGATTTCACGGAAGGCTTGACTTGAATATTTTTTGGATATTCTGATTCATTTCCCATATCTCTAAAACAATCATACATTTGATTAACAGAATTGAGGTCACCGCAAGTAAACACGAAGTACTATCTACATGGTGTAAAACTCAGACGATTGGCTACGTATGCTGGTAGAATTAATTGAAGCTTTAATTAAATTCATCGTACCGGTACATGATGTTACCAAACAGTTACGTCACAGCTACAGGGGCCGTAGGGGAAGAGACGCCAAAATGTTTGGGGTTGTAGATAAATCTCAATGGCTTTACACCGATCGAATCGACTAATTTCATACAAAGCGTTGTCAGTTCGAATTTTAAGCTCGGTTACTGAGAATACAAGATTGGCTTGATATGTTCAATTAAACTTAGTCATCTGGTTTATGAGGACCGGTATTAAAAGGCTTCACGGCATGAAACGTGCATGTAAAAGTAAGAATACCTACCCGCACACGCCTGACTCTGGTGTCTGCATAAAAGATCCATTCTCATCGGCTGTACTCCGTCTGGCCAGATGCTGTGCCCCAGATTTTGGTAGATGGGGATGATGGCCACCAACGTTAGCAGCAGTGCTTAGCGATGATTTTCGATTTCTTGGATCTTGTTGTTGGGGTGGGGGATGTGATGGAGCACTGCGTTTTGGACCGCCTCCCCCGCCACCTCGTGATGATGGAGTGTAATGGCGACCTGGACCTAGAAATAGAAACAGATAAGTGGTTCAGGAAACAAAGCCTTTTAATAGTATAAAATAACTATTGATAATTGTTGGGAGGCATAGTATGCTGAGTGAAATCAAAGGGGTATGCTAATGAAAGGTTACTACACACTTTCCATGCTTGTATGTATATTTACTAAACGAGACATTATCATAGAACAATACACATAAAAACAATCCACTACATTTATCCTAAGATTTGTTACACGTTCGATCGACCAATCAGACTGCAGAAAGCGTTCGTGATATTTAAGATTTTGTTAGACTTACAATCGTATCTATGGTTGATATACACAGGTAAAAACTGTACACCAAGACTATAAAAGACAGACAAAAATGCTTACGTGAATTCTTTGGTAAACCGGCTCCGATGGATACAATCAGTTGTTTCCCGCTCGGTTTCAGCGTAACAAAATCACCGGTGCCAGCTTGAAACGTCAGCGTCCTTGCACCGCCACCACCAATACCAGACAGAGCGCTAGAAAACCCACTCAAAGGACCTTCTTTTTTCACAACTATTTGGATCCTGTTGAAGAAATGGCCTTTTGTATTAAACTGCGAGTCTTAATCACCACTACGAGTGCTAAAGTGACTATTTCTATCTCTAGACCTAGACTATCACGGGGCTCTAAAGTTGAGTGTCTGTCTCAGATTGAGCGCAATTCATTGTAGCATAAAATCAATTCTCTTACTTGTCTTGATTATTCTATGTTAAAGCCCTGATCTGTAATTTAGACAGCAAACCCGCAGTCTGTTAGTAGTCAAGGTTGACTTATGAAACATTTTACGATGAGAATTGTTGTTAGCCAGTCATCGATGAGTAGCCTCGCATAATGATTGCAAGCTGAGACATTCATTTTAATGATTGTACTGCTTGGTGTGGTGCCGCTAAACCTAGACCATGTGGTGTCAGTTGTACTACCATGAAATGATTCACTATCGCTGGTGTTTGATACACTTCTTAACTGTATTGGGAGACGACGTTTATTGTTAGGTGAAAAATAGTTGAGACACATTCCTGAAGAGACTTCTATTCCCAACAACAAATTAATTGTTACAATGCATGTTTCGCTCAAACTTACGATTTGTTGATCTGAATGTTCAGCTTTTTGTTTGTCATTGCTTCATATTTGGCTGATAACAACGTGATAAATTCCGTTTTAAAAACACTTTCAACGACGCTGTCGTACTCTTGTGGTACATGGATGACAATGAAATCATCTTGTTGCGGACTGATAAAAAAAAATAATAAAAGACTAGATTATACCAAAATAATCAACCAAGCAAAAATATAAATAATCCATCGTGCTGTCTCTCTCATCAGGCTGGTTGATACCCTGCATATGAGAATCAGAGAACTAAAATCCTGCTTCATTGTAGGAAACCCTTGACACAAACTCACGAGCAAAAACCAGTTGTATGTCGCTTCAAAGTTGGTTTCAAAGTTATCTCATGTCTTCTTAATTATCATGGTAATCATACAGTATATGTAAATGCTATATGATCTTACCTTAGTGAGAGTGAGCCAATTTGCGAAAGAACAAGTTTACGTTTCACTACTTCAATAATCTTTCCCTTTTCAGGGCCCTTTTTGATCTGTGAAGAAGGTTGTCAGGCAAAACGATGTAATTTAAGCATGGTAAACACATAATCTGCGACACAATAAGCATATATAATTCAAAGGTGTTTTTGGACAATCTGTGACATATTAAATCGGATTTGGTATGTGGTACATCAAAAAAGTTGCAGAAAACTCAATTTTGAGTTAAAAGCAAATCAATCATAATTTTAGTGCAAATCACAAGGCCTTACAGTGCAAATGAAATCGAATGACATCTCACCTTTTCCCTGCCAATCAAATAGACATGTTTCGCAGTCAGAAGAAGATCACGTTTTGTCATCTTAAAGCGACGGTCATACTTATTAACAGTATGTGCAAATTCAATCCGCTCTCGCTTTTCTGAAATCAAAAAACATATATTAACTAGTTGGTTTTCAATATCACAATGCAGACTATTGAATGGTAGTCCTTATTAGTAGCATGAGAATTAGTGTCGATTTTATGCAACCCCTTGCCCCCTTGTGCCTGAGGTATTCACTCATAGACATATTAGACATAGACTGCGGGCTTTGACGCAAGTAAATGGAGAAACCGCGTTCCGCCATGGGCATTCAAAATGGTAGACGCATAAGGGCAAAATGAGTTTTTGAATATTAGTAAAGTCAATGGAAAAACACCAAAGCAAGAAATTAAATCTTATCGCTACACATCTTGAAGTTGAGCTACATCATTCAAACTTTTATGTGACAAGTATATATGCTTCAAGAATAATTATGCAAAGAATTTTTGAAATCGGACAATGCTTCATCTGAAAATTCGCGAAAATAAACAAAACAAGGCATTCCTGCCATATAAACTCACTTACATTTCAAGTGCACTTTTCCCGATAATTGTTTTATTTGTCTTATTTGTTTGCTCTCGTTTTACAATTAATTCCAACAAGAAACATTTTAAGTATCTGGAAACTTGAATATTTTCGGATTAAGATTGACTTCAACCCCGTCAAGCCGTTTCTAATACTGACGAAGACAATAACATTAAAATTCAAAATATCAAATAATTCAACTGAATTCAAAGCAGAAATGATTTGCAAACTAGGGTTTCAAGCCAAAGACCAATTAAAAACACTACGGTTACTGCAATGAGTCAAGCCATTTCACCAATTTATTGTACTTCGTTATTCGAAAAATGTAAGTGAGCTTATATGGCAGGAATGCCTTGTTTTGTTTATTTTCACGAATTTTCAGATGAAGCATTGTCCGATTTCAAAAATTCTTTGCATAATTATTCTTGAAGCATATATACTTATCACATAAAAGTTTGAATGATGTAGCTCAACTTTAAGATGTGTAGCGATAAGATTTAATTTCTTGCGTTGGTGTTTT
>JANVCG010084332.1:0-33835 GCA_025505365.1 Haliclystus inabai
TGGTAAATTATTGGATTATAGCGCATAACATTTTCTGATCATGCGCAGTTCAGTCAATGTTGATATTGGCGCTTACAGGCACAGCATTTCTTGAGACACTGTGTAGTTTAGCCTTCCCAGCATGCAAATCAAATTGTCATTTCTATCTGAGAGTTTTTCGTTCAAGATATGATTTCGAAGGAAAAAAATTATTGAAGCTAGATAAGCATTAGAGCTGGAATTCTGGAATAACTTTCAATCTCTCAAATCAAAATATATGCTGTCTGCTGAGACTCAATTAATCCATTTTGTTTTGTAAGATTGAATCTCCTATCATTAGATAATTTGCATTAGAAAATCTTAAATTAATGATAATATTTACAACTATCACGCTAATGTTTGAGCTAAAATGCTGTGAATGGTATGACAGAGATCCGTATGGTAGCGGTATTTTCTCACTCAATAATGATGATAGCTCGGTCATTCAAAAAATAGATCTGAGCAATCTATTTTAACGTATACATTGACTAAGATAATGCAACATTACTTACATTTATACTGCAGCCAAGCATTCTTCTGAGTTGATGACCAAAATAGACGTAGCAGATATTTTAAATAACCTGAACATCACTTGGGCAAGAAATCAATTACTTGAAAGGCATACATTTTGAAAAAATGGAGATCGTATTTGTATCATGGGACCTTTTCATGAGCCTGAAAGACAATTTCGAAGTAATATATTAGTAATAGCTCTAATAGTAAGACACATACTTCCTGTTAGGAAAGTAGTTCTACGGTCTTAACTCTTAAGTTACTCAATTTATAGAAGATAAAATCCCATCTAGAAAATGTCAATTTGAATATATCTTTGATATTTGATGCTAGAGGCCTCGATAAATAGTAAATTTTGATTGTTATTACACTGCTGTCTGATTTAGGCAGGCATGTCATAGCAAGGGTTGGGTTTTCTACTACCTCATTCTTAATGTTTCAATGTCTGAAACAATAACAGAATTCTATAGGCTAAATAATGTACAGCCAATACCATAGCATATTATCCCGCAATGAAAAACACCTCTGTACCTTTGTTATGGTAGAATGTATTATACTTTCGTATTGAATAATAAACATATTGAATTATCTATAGTGTAATAAGTCCTAGAACAAACAAAATCCTATTATAACACGTTCTGCAAAAAATATTGAAATCTAGTATTAAAAATTGCCTGCATTGAATTTTATTCGATCACCTGATCAGCACTTCATACTTTAACAACTGTTTTCATTTACCATTTCCATGTGTTAGTAACATTATTGTAAAATGCAAGGATTGTTTTACCATGTGAAGGAATCATTTTCTCTAATCCTTCATATATACTTCTGCTATGGTTATATTTGAATTCGAATAGGAATCTAAAGGCAACGAATAAAAACTTCTGAGTTCTTCTTGGGGATACTGTACGTCATGATATTATGAAAGTGTATTTTAGAGAGATTTTGATCCTGTTTGCTGATATTTCGAGCTCAAAAAGCACCTTTGCCCTTGACAAAAGATTATTCCATTAATAGAGGAGAAAAGCGCTGCATATCTATCCGCACTGCATCTAGTAGGATATACAGATATAATATAATATAAACCGCCCTATTTTGAAAGTTGGCAAAGAGATTGGCTACGATTTCGATCCTCCAACATTTTGGATTACATATAGAAGTCTTTTAGCACTTTGAGAACAATAAATTGCATCTGAAAAGTACTACTGTATTAGGCAGATGTCACAGCAAAGAGTATTGAGAGAAGAATATATAAAAAAAGTCATAAATTATAATTGCACCGATGACCTAGTCAATGTATTTCGCAGAAGAAGTGAGGAAGGCTACTCCTTTCAATCTCCTTTTTTCTCAGTAAAATAGAGCAAACTCTAAAACAAGCTTCTCAAACAGTTGTGCAACGAATACTGGTCTTCAATTAATTAAAACAAAGATGTTGTTAGAAAGAAGTACCAAGAATTGCGACTTGCATTTGGCCATCTTGGTCGGCACGTGGAGAAGAATAGCATGCGCGCTGACTGAGACTTTTAGCACATTTTGTAAGGGTCTGTCAAACTCTGCATGCGGGCTGAAAATTGCACAGCTGGCGGCGCCCCAAAAGCAGCATTTGTAGAATGATGATGATGATGATGATGATGATCACAGTACGGCTATTCGTTATGCATCACTAGTGCTGCAGTCAAGCTTCGCTAGTGCTGCAGCATAATGCATTTCGGCTGTCTAATACGGCTCCGTTATTGGCTTAGAGCTGTTCCATTCCAGTAGTGCTGCAGTAACGCTTCTATAGTGCTGCATGAGTCATCAAGAATTGAAAAATTCTCTATGAACTGTGACCTATGCAGCAGATTCAAAGCCCCATATAAAAATTTCAGTGGTGGGGGAAGTGAATTTGAAACAGAGGCTGAAGTGGGAGCATGATCACTACGGCTTGCTCTTTAGCTCTCTCCAAAAATTACGGAAACTCTGCCAGTTTAGTCTTAGATTTGACTGCTCTAATTAGTGTTATCAATAAAATTTATTGTGATAGTTACAATTAAAAGGAAATAAAAGAGAAAATATGTTTAATTTGACAATTTTTTTTATTTTGTTTTGAGAATTTGACTGCCGCAGCTGCAGCATTTGCTGCATTCTTGATCAGCCCCTGGCAGTAGACTACCTTTTGACCTGCTTTCCAAGTTTAAATGATCAAATTGTTAAAAATAGCAAGCTAGAGCCATCTCCTGAAGATTATCTTTCATTCAATCTCAAGTTTTACATACCATGACTTGTAGATTTGTTGAAAAAGACATACAACATACAAAAGGGTTTCTTAGAGCTATTTGAAATAGATTAGTTTGACGCTTTATAAATTCATAAATCAGGTCTTATTTTATAAATTTTCGATAAGGAATGCTTACTTTGTTATTCGTGATGAAGGTGTACTATTTTTTCATTCATATTTAGTTTGTGAATGAATTTGATTTTGACTCTCATGGGATTGAGTAGTGATCAACATAGACAAGTGACAGTCTACGTGTAGGCTAGGTGACTTTATGCAGTTAACATTACCAGAGGTTTAACATAGACCTTGATAGAATTAGCCTAGATCTTTCTCCAAACAAACTCTCATATGAATTCACTGTACTTGCCGTTTTCATTACATAGAATGGTAACGGGGCACTTCATATTGCTGTGAATTGTAAACAAACGGACATAGTAAAATATCTAGTAGATGTTGCTAGTCAAATTGAAGATGGGGAATTTTTAAAGCATTTCCTAAATTCCACTGGAGAGGTAAGTTCATTTGTTTATGAAGTCATATGTACATGCAAAGAATGATTTTGCTTCAGAATATGTCGGTAAATACTACCTTAGGTTTCATTTGTGCAGGACAATACGAAAGCAGATTGAAAAATATTTTACCATGACAGCGAAATGTTTCAGAAAATTTTGTTGTTTCAAAAAGTTGCTTTTCTTTTTACAATCGGAAATCGAGGCGCGATGCATTATTTCATGTTTTCTTTTCTGATATTACATCTGTCTTTGTATTAGAGCACGGCAGCGGTTGAAGACGTCAAAAAAGTGCTTTCATTTTTAAGATCTATCAGAATTTTGAACGGTCCTTACATGTTACTTTGAGTTTTCTATAGCTGTTATCATTATCATAACTGTGGAAGGTTTGTGGTAAAGGTTGGTCAGAGTTAATCACACCTAATCGTTAATTGATGATTTGGGAGAATTAGCTTCACTATTTCAAATGAAGATCATAATTTACATGAGTTTAAACATTCCGCAATGAAACTTCTTTTTACCCTTTCTATATTCCAGAAAAGCATTTTGATTTCTGTTTTTGAATGGCTGTTTCTTTTTCACTTTAGTAAAAACAACATTAAAAGTTTATTTCAAAGCTTACTCTCTCTCGATTCCTACTATTTTCACTTAGCATGTATGATAGCATCTTTGTTGTAATTTTATAGGATAACAGAACACCACTTCATTGTGCAATTGAAAAAAGGAGCATGTATGCAATGATGACTAACATCGAAGTTTCCAGAAGAGAAACTGGTGATTGTGACTTCATCAAAGGGTTGATGAAGTTCAGAGATGTGGTAATACGAAACTTTTAGCTATCAACGTATTTATGTACACCTTTGTTCTTCACTTGCTAGTCTATGTATTGATTTTTGCGTAGGAGACTACATCCAACGGATGGTAGAAAAAGGTTACAGATAGTTAAGCAATAAACCCATTTCACATCATGATCACTCTGTTTCGTGTCAACAAGTGAGGCATTGTCGACAAAGACTGCCACGCTACGACTGTAATTGCACTGAACAAAGCTTATCTCATATCATATTATACAATGTCGTGAAAGTTCCTTGGAATTGAATTCGTTGTTTAGCGTACTCACTTTTAACGTTGAAGTAACAGAAAGTATATACCAACTTCATGCAAAAACAAAACTAATAAATTCATGCACAAAATTTAAGATTCTGAACTGTACGTAATGTTATAAAATGCATGGAAGAAGTATTAGATAGCAAACATAGTAAGAAGCCATAAAAGCTTTGCAATCCAACACACTGAATTCTGCTTCAGAAAAACCTCAAATGATTTTTGTTTTCAATTTTAACTTAACTGTAGAAGACCTTGGCTATAAATTTGGCGTTAGTATCAGCACAGTATAAAGGTGCTTCAAAACTTGGCTAGATCTTCTTTATATTCGTTTGAGAAAACTAAATATATGGGCACCAAAGATGTAATTGATAAGTATAGGCCTGCATGTTTCAGCAAAAGGTATCCGCACGAAAGAGTAATTATAGATTGCACAGAAATATCTACCGAAAAACCCTTTCACCTTTGTGTGCAATCTAAAACGTACTCTTCTTACAAGAGCCATAATACAGGCAAAGGATTGGTTGGCACTGCTCCAAATGGATTCATCACATTTGTATCGAATCTCTATGTAGGTCGCATATCAGACAAGGCAATTACTGACGACTGCAAAATTCTAAAGCAACTTGACAAAGGCCACGAGGTTATGGCAGACAGGGGTTTTGACATTGAGAGTATGCTTGCTGCTGAAAAAAAACGGCTGAAGCTGACAATTCCACAATTCACAAGGGCCAGCATGTAGGCAAGCGACGCTTAACCTACTTTCTGTGCCGTATTCTTCACCCAGATCAACGCAACCAAAAGCACAACACGAGAATATGTACTTATTGGATTGGTTTTTTAACAAAATAATCAAATTAGATATAAATACAAGTTCAAATTAATTACTAACAAAATAAACAAATAAATCAAATAAAACGTTAATTAACAATTAATGTTAAATACCTTCGTTGTTGGTCCGTGGTACAGCTATATGTGTATATTACTTTCACGAATTAGGCGTGGCTCTGTTTTTCACTTAGAGCGTTTCAAAATTTACAATATGTGACCCTCCTTGTCAGAATCAACAATCGTGACAATTTGAAAGCTTTTAGTGATGGCGTAAAGAAGTGAAAAATTATGAAAATTTTGATAAATATTCAATTTTCAGTTTTTACCATATCCAAGTCAAATGAAATATGATCTTTCTCATGGTGTTGTTTATATTTGATTTAGACCTATATTTTAGGCAGTATTTTCAATTTAAAGCCGTTGCTAAGGCTGTTACGAGAATGAAATATACAACAACAACTGAAGAGAAATTTAAGGAATCACACAGAAACAAATCAAACAAGTGAAGCAAAAACATCAAAGCATAAAGGTTTTATTGCAAGGAAAGATTTTTTGGGAAAATCCCCATGTTGACATGTAATTTAACACTTCTCAAATAGAGAAATTTGAGTAGGCGCACTGTAAGACAAATAAACTACATTGTTTTGCATTCATTTTCGTGGCGTGAAAAATACGAAAGGTCGGTGCTCGGAGCGAGTTTCATAAATTTATTTTGAATTTTAAAGTTTTTTTTAAACTGTATTGCAAAATCATGTTATGATTTTCGAATCAAATAATCATTTGTATTTATTGGTTTTAAGATAAGTAGGTACAATTGGAATTAGTTTGTAAAGTAGATAACAAATTGTAATTCAAAAATCAGCGCGTTGAATTCAGAAACCTTTCCAGAGCAGTTATGATTTGACTGTGAAACGTTGGGAAAGTCAAAGAACAGGTTAATAAATTGAAAACTTATTCACATTTCATTTATTATTTATCTTTGAATACATTTACAAAGTTTGAAAAAGTTTGAGCTTCTGCAATATAGTGTTGCTAAGGTGTTTTGTAGCATTTAGAATTGTGAAACTTTGAGGTTCATTTTCTCCGTTCAACTTCTTTCGATTTTGGCTCCAGAAAGAAATGGATTTTTGTTGATAAATTGAGTTATACTTGTGTCTGATAAAAAAAATTGTTTAGAGATTTAAATAGCCCATAAAATTCTGCACTAGAAACTGTCATGAACTGAATTTTGAAAATTTGTCACGATTGTTGATTCTGACACGGATGGTCACATATTGTTTAACATACATATGATTCACAAACGCTAAATTTACATCGAAACTAGATCCAGTCGATGGATAACCAAAAGGAAACATATTTAATGCTATAGCGGAAGAAAATAACAAAAATAACAACTAATTTTAGTAAAACTAATTTTAGGTATAACATTTGACGTAACGAAACTTTAACATGGAACTAGATGTAAGGAATTTCACTTCTTGAAAAGGTTGCTATGACAACCAATTGTCCACGTATTGCATACGATTATTGGCGTGAATTAGCAATTACACAGCAAGCAAATGACGTCGAAAGAGGTAACTGATGCCATTGATATTGCAAACTTTCGCATTTATGTTGAACACGCAATTTGTAGAATTAACAACTATAAAATTTTGCATAACATATTCCCGAACACTATGGCTACAGACTTGAAAAAATATGGGTTATATGTTGTCACCTCACAAATTTTGCTTGGAACCAATTTTATCAAAATAATCCAATATTGAGAATGAAATTTCTTATTCTTTGGAGTAAATGCTGACTATGTGCACAGTTATTGAATGAACAACAAACAAGACTCAAACTTTACATTTTCTTACACTTCATTTGATCTTGAATTGTCATTTATAAAACAGGCGTCACAAAAACTTCTCAGCCACGTTTTTCTTAGGTAGTCCTTATGATGGAGCCTCTCATTGAAAAAATGCTAGTGGTGAAATGAGGCCGACTTACAAAATTACTAAAATCATAATGATTACATACAAATTCAAATAAATTTAAACCTCAAATCCGAATCCACTGGCCCCAATTTGGAAATATTAACCAATTCTCAGATAAAGATACGGAGTTTTTAGCAATAAGCAATTTACGAAGAGCTACCATGTCATAATTATTCTATTCCGCTTGTAACATCATTTAAACCTTCGACACTATTCCCTTTTCTTTCATTTTTTGTAGCGATCAAAACAAGTGATGCTGTAGGGCGACTACAGCTCCCTTTGCTATTCCTGATTGTAACTTTTCTCACATAACCATCCTATCTTTTATGTGTTTCTTGTACTATTGCTACGGGCCATAATGCCCTTGGTGCTGCTCAGAGTGGTCCAGATTTTGTCTCGATCTCAACATCCCCGATTTCCAAAGTTCTTCTTTTTTCAGTCCACTTGTTTCGGCAAAGTAGATATCTTGGCATGTTTGCTGGCCGGTACTCCCAAAACAGCTGTACTTTATTTTGAACTGCTGCCATTCGGTTTCTAGCGTGGATATCTTTCTCTTATGATGGTTGCGCTACAGTTATACCATGACATAAATTATGCTGTTCATTGTGATCAAGTTTGAAGCATCAAGTGGAGCTGTTCTTGCTTTGGGAAATATTTGACGAGAGTTCACCAGATAGGTAGCCTCAGACAAGAACGTTTGCCATTCTTCTACAGATAGTGTGCTGCTGTATGCATTTGCCATAACGTCAAGGGTTTTTTTAGACCATTTTGATCATTGTCCCTACTGCACCGTTTTGAAATGAAACTGTAGGCACATTCCACAACCAAACAAATTCTTCCAATTGAATTCCATTCTTCACTCCATCTTCGTTACTTATAAAATGTGCATTCCATTCTATCATGGTTTTCGGGACTTCTGCTGATGAGCCAACAAAGTTGGTTCCTCGATCACTGTAAATCAGTCGTGGATGACGACTTCTTGCATTTACGAATCTTATCAAGGCTAGCCAGAACTTGGTGCTTGATAAGCCTTCTCCTCCATCTGTGTCCAAGTATAACTCTGTGTTGATTGCTCGAGTAGTAAGGCATGTGAAAAGTGCTGCATGACTGTCTTTCAAAACACCTCTTCTTACCCTTGTCTTCAAGGGTCCCCAAAAATCTACAGCTGTTGAGCGAAATACTTCGCATCCCTGATCAATTCGAAACTCAGGAAGTTGTCCCATCAGATGGTGGCTAGGTGTGTTATTTCTTATTCAACAGAACAAACAGTTATTTCTCACTGCCTTGATGATTTCAGAAATTCTCAATATCCACTATCCATTTTATTCTATCATTGTCCTAACACGATCAGCCCCATTGAGTCCTCTTCTATGAAAGTGTGTGACAATAAGCTTTAATACTTCGAACTTCTTTTTATCTACGTCATCAATGAGTTTTTGTGGTTTGGCAATAATTATTGGTGCAACAATTTCAACGTTGAGCTTTCTAGTGTGGTCAAGACGTCCTCCAACACGAAATACAACATCTTATGCATCAAACAGTGGACATAACTTTCTATATCGTTCACCTGCAAAATCCTCTGTAGCTTGTAAAGCACTATATATCTTTATTTTGGCTTTTCTTTGTGCCTTTTCAATATTTTGTTCTTTCATATTGTCCTGAATCGATTGCACAGCTCCATTCCAGTCTTTGCTTTCAACAAACTGGTTAATAATCATTTCTGCTCCTTTTGACCTAATCTTTTCTTTGGAGCCATCCAGGCGGAATTGGACGTTAATCTCCCTTAGCGGCAATTTTCTTCTCTTCCTTTTCTTTCTCTTATTATGTTTGATTTCTGATGGGTCTTGATCTGCCACAATCTCTTCAAGTACTGACTCTGTTTCAAAGTCTTGTACAGGTACTTCAGTGAGAAAAGATGGCCCTTTGTGCCACTCAACCAGGTCTACGTTATTTTCTTTGTAAGAATATTTGCTCAATTGAGTTCACTTGGTATATAATGAAACTCTTCTGGTTGTGACACTTTGCTGATCTCACCAATCCGGGCTTCTACAAATGCCTCCATCCTTTTACTACTGCATCTGATCCAATGTAGTACAACTTTTGAGTCAATCCAGAAGAAATTTTGCTCAGGCTTTTCTTTCATTGAGTCCACTAAGTTTTTTCTCGTTCTAGTCATTAGCAATGCTGCATGAAGCTCAGTCCTGGGAATAGTCCAACCTTTGATGGGAGTAACTAAATCCTTGGCAATGACAAAACATAATTGTTATCTTCTATCTCCCACTTTCCATTTCAAAAATGCACATGTACCAAAACCCTTTTGACCTCCATCAGCAAACAGTGCAGCGTTGAAAGACAAATAGCTCCTTCTGGTTTCATTGACCTCTTGATTTCAAATTCTAATTTCCGCTTCAACTCTTAAATTCTCTCTTTCCATTCTTCTGCCATTTCATCGTCCACTGGCTCGTCCCATCTAAGTTGATGACGTCACAAATTCTGAAATGGTATTCTGAGGTTAACCATAGCAGGAGAGGGCATAACAATAGGTTCATAATATTTGGAGATTTGTCCGAGAAGAGTTTTTTTGGTGATGTCATTTTGTTCTTCTGGTGGTTGACTATTGAGAGCGATATAGTCTCTCTCTTTCTACCATACATGTTTGATTACTCCAATTTCAACTTCTTTTTTGTTTGAATGCCATTTTTTCACTTCAAACTTTCCATTCCGCAAAACACTTGTTGTTTCAAGTGCTGCTTCTTTTGCGCCTTCATATTTTTTGGTAGAATCCATTATATTATCGACATAGACTTTTTCCCCCAGGATTTTGCTATCAATTGGAAACTCTGCTTCATGAAGACTGGATAAATATGTTAGGCTTTCTTGTGAAAGATCTGGAGCTGGAGGATCACCAGATATGAGTCGGTTCCATTCATATGTAGTTGATTTCTCATCACCAGGCTTGATCCATAAAAATTTATGATACTTGCGATCTTCTTTACTAATACTAATCATGTTGAACATCTTTTTAACGTTAGCAACAATAGCTACGTGGTTTTCTCTAAATCCAAGGAAAACTTTGAATAATGAGTTCAATAGATCTGGGCCCTTCTCCAATGACTCTGATATGGATACACCTTTATATTGTTCAGCAGCATTCCAAACAACTATGTTGGGGGTAGATGTCTTATCTTTGCGAGTTATAATTTTATGTTCTAGGTAGTAAGCTTTTTCACATGACTGATGAACTGTTTCAGAAACAAAGCCTGAAGAAATAGCATCATCCATAGCTTTAGCATAATCCTCATATAAGTGTTTCTCTTTCAATTTTGCTACCTTCTTCATTAGAGCACTATTCACAATATCGTTGTTGTTAGGTAAGTTTTCAGGGAAACCATTCTTCCATGCTAATGAAACTTCAACATTGCCATCTTCGTTCAATTTTGTGATTTGTCTAGCATAGTTTATAAATTTAGCTTCTTCTATTTCCTTGTCTGTGCAGACGCATCTTTGAGTTGCATTAACACCACATATGTCTGATGTAAACAATCTTTTCACTACGTCATGAACATCATCATTCTTGGTATTTATTATGGTAAACTTATTAATATGTTGAAGTTTACAATTTGAAACATTTTACTCATTGACTGTTGTCCGCAAACTATTTCCCAGCCTATTGGGTACTCTATACCAACGGGATCGGTAGTACTTCCGTTTTTAGACTCAAGACGATTGAGCTCTTTATGAAGATATTGGTAGTCTCTACGAAGAAGTATGTCCACATTTCCACCTTGTATATCCACGTTTCCTTTTATTATTTCTAAATGTTTACGGTTACTGAAAAGCTCAGTAGATATTGGTTCAGTAGAGCCACAAGGTTTCGAAATTGCAAAGGCTGACGGAGACATGTCGGAGATTCTCCATCCCTCAATCTTGAAGGTGTACTTCCTTGTTTTCTCAGTATGTCTCTTACCACCAAACACTTCATACCTAACTTTGGTATCTAACCTTTGAACACCTAAACTTTTTGCAAACTCGGTTCTTACCAGGGTTGTATCTGACCCTCCATCTATCAGGACGCGAGCCATTGCATATTCAACTTCTTTGTGTCCCTCTTTCGCTTCTTTCTTAACTTTAACCATTACAACAGGCAACCTTGCTTGTGAATCACCCTGGTTGATGTATACCGTAGCAGCACTTGTGCTCAATGTGGATGTTGACTGCTGACTGTCTTGGCTTCATCATTGTCTATGCAATGAATGGTGATGTTCTTCTTCAAACTCTGTGCACTTCAGTTGACTTTGGCAATCTGGTTTGATATGATCTGAATTCAAACACTTAAAGCAGAACCCTCTTTGTTAACAGTACTGTTCTCTATCATAAATATTTTATCTGAGAGATACAGGGTATGATTCTACATTATGATGCTCGATGCAGCTATCATTTTAGCATGCTTTACTGTTACTGGCTTTTGCGCTTACACCATTTATGATTGCTTTGATGCTTGGGCTATCTTTTTTCTTACTGTTCTTTTGCTTGTCTTGCCTTGGCTTTCCTGACCAATGTTTTATTTTCCTTTCAAGGAACATCAGTATCCATTCCGTAGCTAGTTTTTCTTCTTCTTTTCCATATTTCGTGTGAATTCTATCTTCTGTTGCCAGTTCGTCTTCTATCTTCTGTCTCATTTCTTCGCCAATTTTTCTATAAAGATCATCGATAAAGTCTTTATCTTTTACTTTTTGCTCTTCGCCAAAGTCTCGAAAATATTGAATTAATGTTCTGATGTTGGTTATGAATGGTTGAATCTTTTCAGTGTTTCTAATATCCAATGGTTTCATTCTTTCAAATTCCCATACAAGTTAATTGTAGATTTTTTCTTTCGTAACAACTAGTTCAAGAGAACTCCAGGCTTCTTGCGAAGTAACTATTCCATCAATCAGTGGTTTGTGGGAGTCTGGAATAAGTTGTTCGAGCCATTGTAATATAACCAAATCTTCTTTGGTATTGCCTTGGTTCATCGAAGCAGTGAACTTTTTCTTGAATGTTGGGTAGAACTTCAACTTTTCATTGCAGGTTAAAGAGCTAAAATTAGCTAAGCAATTGACGGTGCTGTAGGGTGTTGATTTCCTCTTGCTTTCGGTAAATTTTCTTTCAAAGCAATGGCCAAGCCAAGTAAGACACAATTCCAGTAAGACTTTCTAAGGAAGTTCTTTTATTTGTGAGTGCTTGGACTGAACTGTCTGAACGTTGCGTGTCAATGGTAGTAGTTTCGTCCTTTCCATTGTATTATTGGGGTTCTTGTTGGATTTCTGCACCACTAACAGAATCTGATTGGCCTGGACTAGTACTGTAGTCTTGTTCTTCGAGATTTAAAGTGTTGGCAACACTTCTTGTGGTGGATGCAATTTCTAGTGCGCGAGCATGTTGCAGCTGTTCTCTTTCAGATTCAAAACTTTTGACTTCAATTATCTGCTTTTCCTAATCCAATGTAGTTTTCAAAGTTTCCTCATGTAGTAATGATGATGCATCTTCTAATTCATCTATAATTCTTTTTTCAAAAGATGAATTTTCTTCCAGGAAATTCACATAAGTTTCCTTTGCCTTTTTGCAATTATCGTAAGAATTATCTAAATCTTTTGATGCCTTTTCTAATATATTACTTCGTGCAAATTTTGCTACAAGTAATCCTTTGCTTCTCTCCACAGTTTGCAGTAGAGCCTTTTCTCTTCGTTGATAACGCCGACGTAATGTTTCAGCATCCATTTTGCACATAGTTACTTTGGTAAATTGGTTCATTTCTAGATATAAACATTTTTTTACTAATGTTAATAATCAGTTGGTTCCAAATAAATCTTGATTCTTTGACTTCGTATTCCACATCAACGTTACTAAAGTTTTTGTGACTGTAATTTCTTATTCTTTGGACTAAATGCTTAGTATGTGCACATTTATTGAATAAACAACAAACAAGACTCAAACTTTCCATTTTCTTACACTTTATCTGATCTTGAAATGTCATTTATAAAAAAAGGCGTCACGAAAACTTGTCAGTCACGATTTTCTTAGGCAGTCCTTATTATGGAGCCTCTCATTGAAAAAATTGCTTTTGATGAAACGAGACCAACTTACAAAATAACTAAAATCATAATGATTACATACAACTTCAAATAAATTTAAGCCACAAATCCGAATCCAGAGCATATAGATATAGCAAACAAATATAAGTTCACTACAGCTTTGTCCTTGTTACATCAACTTGCTTATGTAAATAGTTTCATTGTTAATTTTGTATATTAAATCATTTTGAAAAATTTGGAGTATGAACTTAGGATTGATTGGTTTAAGCATAACACAATTGCCTGTTTTATTCAAGGTTGTCCAACCAGAAGCAAAATAACAGGCTATATTCAATCATTTAGATCCGAAAGGGGGCATTATTCCCTATTATTGAATATACATTATATTTGTAGCCTGCCCAGAAACATCAATTTTTGACCCAGTCTCTCCACTTGTGAAACAACTAAATTCTTGAGAAAGCATAAAATGGATTTGTAGGCTAGTTTAAACCAGGCAAAGTACACCCTTTAATAATTACTATGAATTGACATTAATATTTTATCAGGTGAACAGCATATCGTATGAAATTCTAAAATCACAAAACAATGACGATAGAGCTTTCAGTAATAAGGAAATCATTTATGTATCAAATTGAAGCCAGTTTCAGCGAATTAATTCTGAAGCACATTATCGTAATAAAAGGAAGTTGGTTTTTCCAAAATCTCTAAATATCGATCATTCTCAAAGCAAACTTCTTCTTTGCACATTTTCTTTCTACCGTATCCACATAAAAAAGTGACAAAGTGACACCAAGATCTACTAGTTATTCCCATGTGGGCTTGTATCTGATCCTAATATTTGTGTTTTTTGTTCATCATAATTTTTCCATTAAGTGATCGAATTAAATAAACGAGTTGTTACTTTTTCCGACCAGCTCACTGATGGATTTAATTTAGATTTGATATGGGCATTTTATTTCTAAAATACCCTGTGGGCATTCTCGCTGAGAGTTGAACAAAGGACCATCAACACTTGCACCAAACCAGGGTAGGTCTTTGGCAACGTTAAGACCAGCAAGATCGATATTGTTCCCCCGTGACATAGATTGATAATATTCTCTAGCTTCATCCTCAAAATTGATGCCATGCAATGCTTGAGTACTAAATTCATTTCGCTCTATAATTTTCAGTATCAGTCTATCGGGAGATGTTGTTTTCCTCATCTTCACTATTTCTCCAACTATAGAGGCAGTGATTCGACCTGATGAAAAACAGAAAATAAATGGTAAAAATATCCTGAGTTGTGATTCATAATCCCAATTCTGCCGTATATCAGGTCAGACAATTGGTATATACAATTCTGAAAATTAAACTTTAGGTGAATTCTATGTATTGAGGGAGGTTTGAGAAGGACCGTCGAAGCAGCAGTTTCAAGCATAAACATGCTTCCTTCCGTGCATGACAGCCCTGTGGCATAGTTGAGAAACTCAATGGATAGACGTCTAATTGGCTCAATGATTTCAGTTTCTCGATGAAAGCCATTACATTTTTGTCAGCGGACTCTTGCTCCTACAAAATAAAGATTGCATGATAAATGCAGATGAATACGATAAATCAATCTCGAATTTCTTCTGGATGAGTCATTTCTTTTCTGCTACCCACATAACAAGTGTTGGCTACTCGAACAGTGATTTGCATGCTAAATCAGAAATAATTTTATTTCAATACAGCACAAGACACCAATAATTACAACTTACATCAGAAGAAGAGGAATCAGAGTCCTCTGCAGTATCGTTCAGAGGACCAGTGTCCAACAGTAAAGCAGTAGAGCCATATTGGAAGGAGTCATAGTTTATTAGCTCGTCTTCACTTTCTTCATTATGTACCTATAAGATTAAAACAAGGAATATGTGACATATTATATCAAGATCTTGACTTGAATGATTAATTGGACTGAAACACAGTAATTCAATGTGCTTACTGTAACGCTAGCAGAAGCACCTTCATTCAAATCCGACAGATTTGACTGGTCACTACTGTCTATCGATGTATCCTATAATACACGAATGTAATGTTATTGACTGATAACATGAATGATCATCAAATTGTTGAAATATGATTTGGTTATGTATCTAGTGCCTTTTCCAAACTATTTTCCGGAATATCGCACCATATCAGTCTCCACTGTTTTTCTTTACTGACTGTAATGAGCTCTTTCTCATCAAGACTACGTAAATCAATTTTGCTGGGCGATAACTACACATATGCTTCTCTTTTATGGACATTGCCAAGAGCTTTATCTCTTGATTTGGTAGGGTTGAATTTGACAAATTGCAAACTTTCAAACGTGTCTACAGATGTATCCAGTTTACGAGGGGCTTTCCAGGAACACGGCTTCTCAGTGCAGGTCAATTTGTCAGGAAATCCTACTTCTTTCAGGTCCCTTTCCTTAAAATAGTTCAGCTGGTAATGAACTGCTGCATCATGCTTGCAACGACCATCAATACCTGTCTTGCATTTACACATTGCTTCCAGAACATCAGTGCCATTCAAATCAAGCAGCATTTTAACTGTGTAAGCAATGTTCTGGTAGCTTGCTTGAACTACACCCTTTATGCCAATACAATTTTCTGAGCATCAAATTCATTTAAAAACACATCTATTACCTTGACGCATTTATACATGTTGTTTCCTGCAATTTTGTGGAGTTTGGACTTTTTACAGATGAATAATTTATCGGTGTTTTGGACAAAACCTTGTGGTAGGCAAGCAAGAGATTGATTCCAATTTTCCGATGGAAAATCCAATTCCTTTAGAATGGAAGGAGATTCATCTGTGCCAATTACGATGTCACTCCCTGTACTACATAGACGGTGAACGAGGAAGTAATCATAACACCTAATAAAGTACACAAATATTTTCAATTTCAACAGAAGGTTCTCAATGTGCTTGACATTCAAGATTTGTGAGTACGCTTCAATAAAAGTTGATAGAACGTATTAAAAGTTAATAGAGCGTAAAAAAGGTATATTGAGAATGGTATTTAATATAAAAATATTAGTATTGGGGTTGAAGTAGAAACAAAAATCGTTAATGTTGTTCAATAAAACAGCACATTGCATATTAACATCAAAAATGATTTTCCCTATATCTTAAAAGAATTTGCCTCGATCTATCATCTACCAAAACCTCATCTTAAGGTAAAATACTTCTCGTTTTTCTTTTTTATTTAGGGTAATAATGCCCTGGATTATAGAGAAACGGACATAGTAAAATATCTGTTCAGTGTTGCTAGTCAATTAAAAGATGTGGATTTGATAATAAAACTCCTATTTTACAGAAGAGATGTAAGTTAACTTCTTGGTGAAGTCATATGCACCTGGAAAGAAGAGTTATTGCTTCCGAACATGTCAGTTATTACTAGTTCAGGCTCCATTTGTGTAGGATACTACGAAAACAAAAAGAAAAATATTTTACAATGACTCTGAAATGTTCGCATGAATTGTGTCATTGATAGTTTTGAAAAATACCTATAATTATGTATTAACTCACTATACTTTATTTGCTTCTAGTATAATTACAAACAATATCAAATAAAAACTCATTTAATCTACGATACCACCTCTTAAAAGTCAAGCTCATGAGCTTTTTTACTTATTTTCATTCTGTAAATAAATACAAGAGTTAATAGTTTCGACTGATTGACGTCACTCAATCTGGAGACTACACTACTAACAGGGAAAGTCCTTAAGAACTCGTTATATGCTCCTTATTTACTCGTTAAAAAATTCAGCTCCTGAAAAACTCGTTAAAAACTCGAATCAGTTTTGCTGTCAGTTTTAGGTAGTATTGCAAACGCGTTAAAATCTCATTTTTTTTGTCCAGACGAAAGCGAATCTGTTTGAAAACTCGTTGTATGTTTCGACATTGATTCAAACTCGTTAAACACTCGTTTTCGCTGAGTTGAAATATCAAAGGGCCAATACTCGATACTAAAACTCTGTTGATGGTCTGAAGGATAGCGCGCGAATCTTGAGCTTGGTTTTGCGTGTACCACTTCATAGCAGTTTTTCATTGTTTAGATTCTGTGTCCTGGAAGTACAAATACATGATTTTTGCTTATAACCATGTAATATATTTCAGTGGTTTCATCTTGCAACGTTTAATTTTCACACAGTTTTGTTTGAATTATGAATACATAACAATTCATTTCATAAACATGTTGAAGAAAAGTGGTAAAAGTTTTTTTACTGGAGACATTACGAAAGTTGCGAAAAATTTTAAAAGAGTTTGGATTAGACTAAGGTAAGCTCATTTGAGAGAGAAATATATAACATTGTTTTATTTAGCTTTTCAATTTGTTTCCATGACATTCATATAACCGATTTGTTTATGTTACTGTACTGTCAGAAATTAGGGATGATAGTTAATGAAACATCTTTCACGTCAATTATTTTGTGATAATATGGTAAAATTCTCCTGTGAACTACAAATGAATTAACTTAGGTGAGTTTGTAAATCAAATTAAAATCTTTTTTCAATAACGTTTTATTCGGAGTGAGAAGGAAGCCAACAGCAGATGAATCATTGCTTTCAATTATGTTTCATTTATATTGACACAGTTTGCAATCTATTACCAAAATGTGCTATTACCAAGTTCAATGGAGATGGAGATCTCCCTCAGCCTTCGAGCCAGACAACAATGGTATTCTGATTTGATTACACTTCCGATTATACGGCTTGCCGAAAGCTAATGTTACACAATTTTTCTCTTGATTACACGGGGATAAAACGACTAGTGGCTCTCGAAGATTGAAGAGCAAATTAGTGAGTTCTACTGAATAGAACCTACTTGATTGATCTTCAGTAAATTATTAGTTGACTGTGATTAATAGCACATTCCCTTCCCGTAGTATTAAATGATCAGTTGTTTTAATCTGTTTTAGAGAATTTGAATGAAGCACAAATAAGTCTGCAATCAAGGTTGGTGGTTATGAAATGTCGATTACAACATAATTATCAAATGAGAGCGGAATTAACGCCTATTTTTTATATTTGTAGAAGCTTTGTCAAAGGTCAAAAAGATAACACAACTTTCAACTACAGAGAAGAGTAAGTATGCTTTCCTTTGAAATCAGATTGAATTTATGGCACTTGAAAGTTATGAAACTGACCAGTAATCATACAATAGTGACTACGATCATACAAAAGCTAAATTAATGATTTTTGTAATTTAATCTTTGTAGAAAGACATTGAATACTACAAGTATTCACAAAGGTACATCACTTTGCAGGGGCAATTACGTATTCAAGTAAAGTGCAAAGGTGGAATAGATATATTTTGAAACTATCATGTTTGCTGAAGACTTGTTTGTCCTTGAAATTGCTGTCCCTAAAAGATGATAAAAATAAAGACAATAGCTTGTGAATGTGCAAAATGAATAAATGCAATCATTAATGATCAGTCAGTAAATGTTTTAGATCTGAAACGCTCCAGTACAGTTGATCCAGCTTATAGAAGCATGATAAAAGTAATTACCGTAAGTAAAGTCATAAAATGATTAGGACCCACAATATGCGAATAGCACCGTCTTCATTCAAAGGTCCAAAAACACTGTCGATCTATTCCTGTTTTGCAACCTTTTTGTATCAATTTACTGGAATATAACACTATTAATGTATCAGCTAAAATTTGTTCCTTGAATTTCTCAAGTAAATAATATGAAATATGAGCATTTGGTAAACATTTAAGATTTGTTGTATTCTAATTTCAGACACCTCAACAATCTCCGTATAAAGGCAGTAAATGCTTGGAAAGGGGTAACATGAAAACTATAGCCAAACGATTGAGAAACCTGTATCAAATCAAGCAACAAAGTTTGACGAAGACAATTATGAAGACTTGAAACGAATTGAGTGAAGCAACGACAAGGGGAGAACCGCAAAGGGATAAGAATAAAACCAAATATAAATATTATCAAATTGTTAAATATGATTACTTCTATTATCTATCCGTAAATCTAAAGTTTGATATTTCAACAAGCTTTCGCTTTTGATTAATTTCTTGTTTTACAGTTCTCAACTCCATCGGTTTCTTCGTAATTATATCGTGATTGATATCGAACGATTAAATTAAACCGATTCTGTGAGAAAAAATATCGAGAACACTGAGGCACAATATCGGAGAGCAAAATCGAAAATCAAAGGACGATTTGGCATAAATTCAATCGCAATTTTTTGTAATATAACGAGTTTAAAACAAGATTTAACGAGAAATCCCAACTCGTCAAAGGGGCCTTTTCAACAAGTTTTTAGCGAATTCGAAACTCGTTATAGTCTTGTTAAATATAACGAGTTTAAAACGAGAATTTAAGGACTTCCCCTGTTACTAGTGCTAGAAACCCTCCTTTTAATCTAGCATTTGAGACTTGTAACGCATAGTTTGAAATGAATAAGCGAAAGTGATTTTACTGAATAAACAGACTGTCTTTATTATTCAAGGATGATATAAAAAGCCTGTTTTCTCGATGAGATTAGAAATGTTAAATAGTTCCTTTTCAGAAACAAGAGCCAGTTCATCAATTTCTTCGGTAGAGTTGGAACACTGCCAATACATTCTCAATCCAAATTGAAGCACTAATAAACTTTTACTCGAAAAATAGTAGCCTTATGTAATCACTTCAGTATAAGCACGTTCTCCCAACCATGAATTCCTAAACTAGATCAAACAACATAAGCACTACTATTGGATATTCTTCGCATGAGGCTAGTCTTCAAACAGCCAGAAAACCAGTCGTCGTTATCCAACTCTTGATTATTAACAAAGAATTGACACTATATGAATCACTCGAATTATTCATTTTCCTTGAATCTGAAAGAGGGTAAACGCTAAAATTGTCGGTTATGTTGGTAATAAACCCCATAATCACAGAATCAAAAGCTCAATCAGGCATCTTATTGAATACAAACTTAGAAATGCAAACAACATAACTTTTCCAGAAAGCCATTATGTGCTAGTTTTTTCCTACTTTTATTAACTGGCTAACTTGATCTCCCACATATCTAATTAGGATAACATTTTATCTTACACGATTAATTATGCAATCTAACGGATTGATCGCTCAGTCACTCTAAGTGTTGTTTTCTTTCTAATCCAATTCCGCTGAATCAGGATTTGATAATTATTCTTGAAAAAGCATCTCTTCCACTAGTATTCAATTTCACTTGATAACTGATACATATAGAGCGCCATTGAAGTCATTAAAAGTAGATTATGGAAAGGTGATAAGTAAGCATATATCCAGTGCAAGAAAAATAAAGCTGATTGACGGTCCAACTGTCCATAATTAAGAATAGTAATTGATAAAGTAGAATCCAGTGTCGGATTTCTAGTAGAATCAAAAATCGTTGATGTTATCCAATAAAACAGCACTTTGCATACTAACATCAACGATGATTTAAGATCTATCTGAAAAGAAATACCCTATATCTTTCTTCAAATAATATCTCAAGTGAAATAATAATAATACATGCCTTTTTTCATTATATAGTATGGTGATGGGGCTCTTCATATTGCGGTGAAATGTAGACAAATGGACATAGTAAAATATCTAGTAGATGTTGCTAGTCAAATCTGCTGTGAAGAATGTTTGAAGGAATTCCTAATTTACAAAGGAATGGTAAGTTCACTTCTTAATTAAGTTTTTCTTTTCTAGTATGATCACAAATTGTATTGAAGACAATTTGTTTATTCTGCAGTACCGTCGGTCAGTGGAAGACCAGCTCATGATTTTTTTTTATTTTTTTTCATTCTGTTATATTCTAGGAAAGTTAACAGTTTCTTTAATGATTAAAGTCACTCAATATACTGACTAGAATCCCTGCGTTCATTCTAATATTTAATATTAGAAATGTGTAGTTTGAAAAGGGGATTATATTATCAGTACTCTAATGACATTGATTGTACTAAATAAACAAGATACTGTCTCGATTCTACTACCATGATAGAAGAAGTCTTGTTACACAATGAATCATGAAAAGTGCTGAACAGATCCCTTTCACAAACAGCTTCCAGTTAATCCATTTCTTCTGTAGAGCTGAAACACTAAAAATACTTTCTCAATACAATTTGAAGCACAAAATAAACTTTTATTCCAAACATTGTAGCCTTAAGAAATCACATCATTTCAACAAAGTTCTCCCACCTATGAAATTCTCAAATGGGAACCTACCTATCATGTACATTGATGTGATTTTCTTGGAACGAATCTAGTCTTTAAACAGCCAGAATCCTCATTCTCATTATCCAAGTCTTGATATCTGACAATGATTTGATATTAATTCAATCAATCGAATTATCCAATCTACTTGACTCTGAAAAAGAGTCAACATTCCAATTGTCGCTATTTTTGTAATAAACTCGAAATTCACTGAGTCTAAAGTCCTATTAGGCACATTATTAATTACAAACTTGGAAATGCATGTCACACGATTTGTTTAGAAAGCTATGTTTGGCATTTCTCTTCTTATTTTTAGTAATTGGATGATATCATGTTCCATTATTCTACATAGAATAACCTCCTATCTTACACGATGAACGATCTAATCTAATGTTCTTATCAAACGTTTTTATAACCCTTTGCAATTATGGATCAATGAATCACTCTATGTAAGGGCTTTCTTCTCGCCCTTTAGATTCAATCAGAATTAACAGTAGAAATTTCTGTTAAACAAAACATCTGTGCAACTAGTATTCAATTAAATTGACTAAGCCATATACAAGATGAGCACCACTTGAAAGTAGTTTCTGGAAAGTAGAGAATAAACATATATTGGAATCAAGAAACGTGAAGTTATTTGAAGTCTTCGTGTTTATATTTAAGAAACGTATTTGATCTCAAAATATTCTTGTGTTTGAGGTAGAGTAGAAATACAACTTGATGTTGTTCGATGAAACAACGCTTTGCCTTGTAACATCAACGATGATTTATCATATGTGACCTTCCGTGTCAGAATCAACACTCGTGACAAATTTTGAAACTCAGTTTATCACGTTTTCTGGTGTAGAATTGTATGGACTATTCAGATATTTATACGATTTCTCAATCTGATGAGTATAACTGTATTTATCAACAAAAAAATATCTTTGTGCGGAACAGCAATCAAAAAGGGTCGAACAGAGAAAATCAGCCTTAAAGTTCCACAATTCTGAATGCTGCAAAACACTTTAGCAACACGATATTGTAGAAGCCAAGACATTTTAAAACTTTGTAAATATATTCAAAGATTTATAATAAATGAAATATGAATAAACTTGCAATTTATTATAATTTTAATAGATTTTCCCAACGTTTCAAAGTCAAAAAATAACTGCGAAATGATTGCAAAACAAGGTGTTTTACTCAAATTTCTCTATCTGTTACATTACATATTAACATGACAAATTACTCACTTGAAAGTCTTTCTTTGCTTTTAAAACTTGATGTTTGTTGTTTTTGCTTGACTTGTTTGATTTGTGTTCGAGCAGTTCCTTAAATTTCTCTTCAGTTGCTGCGGTATGTTTCATTATGGCAAACAGCCTTAGCAACGGCTTTAAACTAAAAATACTACCTAAAATGTAAGTGTAAATCAAGTATAAAGAACACAATGAGTAAGATCCCATCTCATTTGACTTAGATATGGTTAAAACTGAAAATTGATTTTCTGTCAAAATTTTCATAATTTTTCACTTATTTGCGGATTAATTAAATCTTTCCCATTGTCACGATTGTTGATTCTGATACGAAAGGTCACATACCTCTTGAGAAAACTTCTATCAAAACCTCATGTGAAGGTATAATAGTTGCGGTTCTTCTATTTATCTAGAATGGTAATGGAGCACTTCATATTGCTGTGCAATACACAGAAAGGGACATGGTAAAATATCTTGTTGCTGTTGCTAGTCAATTTAAAGAGGTGGGATTTTCAAAAGAACTCTTAACTTCCAAGAGTAATGTAAGTTCACGTCTTAACTAAGTCTAATGCATATGCAAAGGAAGATCTTGTCTTCCGTACATGTCATTTAAGTGTTGAAAACTACCTATAACGATGTAATAAGGAGAGATACATTTTCTTTTCACGTATAATTACAAACACCATCAAAATAAATACTAGTAAATCTACTTCACTACCTATTAGATGTGCACCTCGTAAGTTATTTATGGATTCTCCTATCGATAATCTGTAGGAAAGTTTAGAGTTTCAAAATATATATTTTATATAAAAATATGCATATAATGCTCACGGAATAAAAGACTACACATTCTTTGCTGTTCAACTAGAATTGCTGTTCTACGCTTATTAGGAAATCATGGGACAGAACTATGTTCAATAAAAAATTATACTGGTTAACAACTATTTTAGAGATGTTGGTTAGCATTGTGGGTTTGCTAATTGCTATTGCGCTGCGCTATAAATTACATGATTATATTCCAGGGACGGATCCAGTAAAATTTCTGACTGGTGCAAATCATAGATCGTATTCCGTGTTCGAAGGGCGAAGCCCCGTCGTGCTAGGGGGTTCTGGGGCAAGCTCTCCTGGGAAATGTTTTGTAAAATACAGCTGTCTAGACGGTCATAAATGGAACCTTCAGCCTGTCAAGTTGGGCTAATTTAGTTAGGAATATATCGTAAATTACGATTTAGGACACAACTCAGAGCAATCAATCAGACAAAGTTGGATTAACGACTCTGATTTAGCAAGAAAAACAATTTACAACAGCTTACAAGACGCTATGTGAGCACATGGTCACCATAAAGAAATCAAGTTAACATAAGAATGGATCGATGATTCCCAGTATGAAGATCATAATTTGCAATAATCACAATAAAAACCAAGATCAGCTTCCCACTTTGGTTCAACGGTATCACATGTGGACGTTTGGTAATTATAGAAATTCTACTCGAGAAAATTTTTTTCGCGAATTCGCAGACTTTGCGATTTCGATAGGCAGAACATCACACAATAAATAAATGTTCCATATTATTGAAAAAAACATTGTGCAAGAAAATCAATGCAAAGTCTTTCAACCTTGTTATTTTCATGTAGCTAGAGAGTTTACCGCTTGTAATGAAGTGTTTGGGTTTGTTTTGTATCTTGTTCCGCATGACAGAATGTCACGAAAACAGAAAACAATCTGTGAATCAGAATGATTTTATTTCTGACGTCAGGGAGCTGACTATAGCAAAGAATGCTAGGAATACGATTTAAAGTACACTGACTGGTTCCTAGTGAAGTGCTTCGACCAAGACGCTATCCCCTACGTCATCCACTGGTGCAAAATCGAGCCAAATCATTGGATGCCAAGTTTGAGGGGAGCGAAAACATGCTCATCGATTGGTAGAAGCACGAGGTGTACACTGTACATAATAAACCAATCAATACAGTCTCATAACAATAGCTGAAGATACTTTGAGCTGTTATAAATAACTGTGATTCTGTAGGAAAGCAAGTCAGCTTTTGAGTTACGAAAAAATTGTTTCAAATTGAGAAAGTGTAATATTCACAAAGTGGTGGTGAGATCGATGCTTAAAATTCTTGACTGGAGCAAGTGCTCCTTTTGCACCCCTTTGGATCTGCCCCTGTTCTATTCCATGTAAGTGTTTCTTTAGTGTTAGACAAATAATATTTATTTTCGTGCTTGCACTTAGAAATGGGATTGATTTTTTTTGACATGTCATATGTAGAGCATATGATGTGGAATTTCTCAACCAGGCACAAGTGGCATCTCTTTGAAGTGTTACTATAGCCTTTCCTGTAGGGAGACGTGTCCATTCGATATTGAAATCGATCCCATTATTCTTCAGGTCTCACACGTACTTAGAGAGTTGTGTGCTACTTGGAAATTTTTTGTGTTTAAAAATGGAGAGATGCTGTGTGTAGCATGTTTTGAAGGTGCCCTTTGTCAAGCCAATGTACTTCTTTCCTTTGTTGTCGATTGGTGTTTTGACATTTGCGTTATAGATTAGGCTCTTTAACGGGAATTTGTTATCAAACGGACACAACTGTTTAATTCTACAGTTGCATATTGCAATGGGTCGTGTTGAGTTGTTGCGGTTGTGTATCTTGTTGTTGTGATTTTTGATAATCGTCTTTGGTTGCTTGTGGAACTGCATCTCACCTTCACTGTGTTACAATTAAATACTTTGTTCAGGTTGTTAACTTCCGGAAGATGCTTTTTAATTAAGTTAAGAAATGTTATAACTGGTATAAATGTTATAATTGGTATAATTTTTAATTGAATATAGCTCTGTCTGATGATCGCTTCATAAGTGTGAAACTTTTAGAAGTAGCAAAGAATGTGTAGTCTTCGACTCTGCACTCTAAAAACTAAAAGTCCCAATGGGGGCCTGGTAGGGTCCCAAGCATTTTACACTTATATAGGCAAATAGGGTCCTGCTAGGGCCCCAATCTATGGCCCCCATAAAAGTACAGCTTCTTTTGCTTTTCTCTTTTGCACTGAACGGTCCTGTTTGCGGTAGGCTGGTTACAAGATATATTAGAAAGGTATACATAGGGAAAAAAGTTTTATATAAAATCATAATTTATTTCATCACCGTCAATCCAGTTTTGATATCAGAAGAAAACAGATAATTTACTACAAATTTATAATTCAAAGTAAAATTTCACTTGACTACATTTGGTCACTTGTATACAATATCTACAGTGAAATACTTCTATCCATTATTGTCATTTACTTCGCAATATGGTACTGTATTGAAATTGATCAGCATCTCATTTGTCCAATTAATGTTGAATAGTGATAGAATACCATCTGCAAATATAAACGAGATATTGAAATCAGTCACAATTTAATACTGTATTATATCCACAAAGCTATGTTTACATAAATCAAACTTGAAGAATAGCACTAATAGAGAGACAATAATGGCTGGAAATGCTCGACAATCGTACTTGTGAGAATAAGCTCCTTTCATAACTCATGAATGGACTTGATTGAAATAAATGGACACAGAAGATTGCCATGCATTGTAAATTTTAATAAGGGGAAGCCAGCAGGGTAAATGATTTAAAAGACATGCCTATGCTTCTTTAATTGATCACTTTGTTTAAGGAATCAATTTTTTTTCAAATTACCTTACACCGCAATGGCTTTTTCTCAGACTAAAGGAGCTTGGGCTAAGTAATAAATCGTGACAAAAAAATTTTTCAGACCCGTAAATGTGGAAGCATTCAATTTGTATTTAGGTAGGACTTCTGTATTTATTTGGTTTCAATTTTTTGTTTCATTATCATTCATTCAAAAGCCATCAATATTGACAATCCCGATAGTCTGCCTCTTCAGGTTTGACATGCATGTCAAACTATTTTCTCATGCCATTAATAGGGTATGAAGTTTAAAGTCATAACTTGCCGTTTTTTCAGTACTAATAAAATAAAATTACAGGAACACCAAAGTGCCACATTCAAGTTCAAATTTCACAGATATACTCTTCCAAATATAAAACTATATTTTGCTAAATTTCATTATCAATTACTTACCATAAGCTACCTCAATCTGAAAAAATTCTATGACATGCGCAGTTCAAGTGATTTTTTAGTAGTAGAGAGACATAAAAATGTAGTAAATGAAAGCAATTCACATTATGAGAAATTAACCTACCACGTATTGTCCCATTTTATGTAAGCCAAGAAATGATATACATCTTTTTTTTTTCATCGAAGAAGTACTTCAAAATGATTAATTGATTGATTTTCCTATCTGAAATTGAAAGACATAATATGATATTAAAGTGATCAGGTTCATGTTCAAACTTTTGATAGATTATAAACATTTTTTCCAAGGCAAGTTATTGCAAGCCAAGGTTCGCTTGGCTTCTTTGTCTACATAAAGAGCAATAGCAGAATGATCATCAAGTCTAGGACATTACATTTATAATGAAGTTCTTGGTCATGCTCTGTAGTTAAAATCTGGATTCGTTGCTATGGAAAAGCAAAGACAGTTAATATGCAACTGATTTA
Source organism: Haliclystus inabai (assembly GCA_025505365.1). Taxonomy (NCBI): domain Eukaryota; kingdom Metazoa; phylum Cnidaria; class Staurozoa; order Stauromedusae; family Haliclystidae; genus Haliclystus; species Haliclystus inabai. The sequence continues at coordinate 27,282 of JANVCG010084332.1, forward strand.
ATCTTGTTTTGCAGTAGTTCTATATGAAGCATAAACCAGGGCATTGGTAATAGGTGCAGCAGTAAAAGGCACATTTTTTGATGTTTTGTCAAGTATGCAAGTACAGTAACAATAGTTTGAATAACATAAAATTTTTTGAATTTTCGGCATCCCTTGTCTTTGTTGCCTTCCTGTTGAAGCTGGTGAAAATAGCTCACAAGAAGATTGAAACAGAAATAAAGCTTGAATCAAAAATATTCTGAAGAAAAATCAAGACTGGAAAGTACTAAATTACATTTCAAAACTATTTTAATTCAGAAGTTAAATTGCAAATTACAAAAGCTGTATTTGCTATATATACTACTTTGATTTAGATTTTCAGTGATTGACTAGCATTTTCTTTCTGTAAATACACCAAATGAAGGCAAAAAGCAATGAGATTCCAAATCTTGATTCTTTGAATCACAACAGCAGCAAATTGGGTAAATAACATTAATGCATGAAGCAAAACTTGTATATTGACTCACGTTAACCATGTGTGGTGATACATTTTATAAAAAGTCTCCTGTTTCTGTGAAAATTTAACAATTAATCACTACATAATTTCTGACAGTGCAATATGTATGATATTGATTGATAACTTCTTTTGAGAATTCTCAATTTATCATCCACAAACAAAACATACGATTCTGATGAACAATTATACAATTAATGTACCTAGTCTTCCTAACGGTCTATAAAAGCCAATTAATAAACAATGTCTTTCCTAAAGTTTTGCATGTGTGGGCAAATCTGCAGCCTAAAAACACAAGCATGTCATCGATATCGAGTGAGCATACATGATATCAACGTGATACAAAACTAATTTGATCAGATGAAATGCTACACACCTGTTTTCTAAGTTCAAGAGTAGCAATTGAGATCCAATCTTGCTGTAATAGTGTCAGTCTCGTTCAACATCCAGTGTGGTAAGACTTCCAAACATAGGCTATCTCAAGCTCAACGGCTATCTATTCAGGAAACATTCAAATTACATCTACTTTTAAATTTACGCTATTTTATTGGGCTGTACGGATGGGCATGGGGGTCGCATTTCGAATCCAATCGGGACCAAACTTATATCATTAGATTCGTCATGAAGAGGAGCTGTCCATAGGCTATCTCATTTTTATGTTACAGTAAGTTTTGATGCGATAAAATGCCAAAAACTGTTTATTTTTCACTCCCGGGGGTATTTATGCTTTTTCTTACGGATAAACATTTTCACATCCTGATGCTGAGATCCTCGTAATGGAGCGAAATAAATTCAAGTAAAACAAAATCTTCTTTCGTAGTTGTCTTTCTATTTTTAAAGGCATAAAACAACGGAGAAAATGAAGTAAAACTTGGGGCTGTGGGGTTGATTGTGCAAAGAAAAGTCCGTCCGCGTTCCCCTGTACAGATTGTAGTATTTCACATAGACATCCTTACTGTTGACAATCAGAAGGGCAGAACGATCTTTTGTGTTCCTGACAGCTACACAATTTCACACACTGACGCTACATTGAGGATGTTGGAATGCGATAAAATGTGAAAAACAAAGCAGACAAATCCATGATTTATTGACATTGTGTGTGTTGCGTGAAATCACAAGTGAAAAGCGATATTTCATTCAAACTTTAAACTCTCCACGTTAGATACCGTGTTTAATTTTAAAGAGAAAAACCTTCTGTTATTTTAACAAACTGTAAAGTGGTATCAAATGTCATTTAGATTGCTACCACCAGTTCAATTGAAATTGTGGGCTGCTCTAGCGCTTCATTGTATATAAATAAATCCGCGCGTACATGTTTACATTAGTCAAATTACATTTCCAATAGAGTGATTGACATAATATACCAAAGAATTTCGTCAAACTTTTGTGTGCTTTTGCGGCAGATAATAGACAACATATCGATTCCAAAGTAGTTTTTAGTTTAATCGCGAATCAACAAATGTGATTCTCTGCTAAATAATGCTATGCCACCGAAACGAAAGCAATCGTTTTGTGGATCATCCAATGAACGAGCAAACCAGAAGAAAAGACGAGGTGGAAAACAAGAAACGCCAAACACGAGACAAACCAGATTGCAGGTAGAGAGAGATGAATTAACAAATTCAAGAGTACAAGGCCAAAGTACAGACAATAACCAAACAAGATTTAATATCTCGAATCCAAGTGTTCGAAGACGACTGCCATTAAATTGTACGGGCGCTACTTTGCGCCGAGACAGCGAAGTCAAGGACGAGGGTGAAACCTAGGTCAGCAACCGTAACGCGAAGACCATCGGCTTCTTTAACATCAAGGGAATCACCAGTCGCTCGGGTTAATGAAGAGATCTGAAATCAGATCGATCTCTATGTTGCTGCATCTTAGGTTGGGAATGGGAACCCAGGAGATTTAACCATGGATATTTCGAAGTCAAGCGTCAATGTAACCAGGAATGTAGTTTATAGTGAAATATTGAACATTTTGTGAATACTGTAAATAGAATTTCAACGTCTTCCTAAATGGGGCTAATTGTCTGTTGATAAACAACATTGTTGCCTTCACTTAGTCTTTAAATATCTACTTTTGAATATATGGAGTTGATAATTAATATACCACTTTGTTCTAAAATATATTATGCATTTTCATTTGCATTAATTTGCTCTGCCATTATTTGCACGATTATTTTGATAGAATTACACTCATCGAGTGTAACTGAATACTAGTTCTATCAAAATGGCTAATCTTAAAACTAGCCAGAATGAGGAGTAAAACAATTCAATAGTATTAATAATTACATTGTACATCGCTATATTGAATTAGATTTAACCAAATTGATAGTAATTCTTCTCGAAAATGCGAATGCTTTTCGGTATAATTCGTTATGCCAATATGTTTGAGAATATGAGCCAGTGACAAAGGAGACAGCTTCTTATCCAAAGCCGTAAGCCACATTTCTTTTGCAATGGTTTCAGCTACACAATTTTTATATTTTAAACTTCGAACATTGCTTTACAGAAGCGCTACGATCAACATCAGCTTGTACGCCACAGTCGCCACTTGCAAATTTCGTTTTCTGTTAACTCGGGCGTTGAGGATCGGAAAGACCCACTGTCAAAGCCTTGATTGGCTAAAACATGTCACATGGAGGGAATATTACACGAATAGGGGCCCGATAAGCCTTAAGCTCACTTTTTGAGGGCCCGATACCTTGCAGAACCCTAAATTTGGTCCAATCGAGCCCCATTGATCTTAGACTGTGTTAGTATTATTTTCCGCTCTGTCCAATGACGACCTTGAGCACTAATATACCTGTTAACGGATAATTACTATTATTGTATTGTATATATATTTCAAACATATTTTATTCAACATGTAACTTAAAGTGAGTGCTCGTCTTGTTCAACTGCAGCACATTGATGCAGCTTTAGAGGATTGTGAACAATGTTCAAAGCCATACGGAGCAAATCTTGCTCAATTTGATAAATCTTGATACACTATAAGCATTTTTCAAAAGAATCATTCTCTTGTTTTGTGAATTGAAGCACTAATAGGGTTTTTGTGTTTCTTTTATGCTTGCTATTGCTGATTCGCTAATTGCTGACTTAACTGGCAGGAGCATGCGATTCTCGATTTATGGATTGTGAAATGAGTGTAGCCAGCTGTCAACAAGTAATTAGAAAAAATTCAATACTCTGTGAATGTTTCAAGAAGAGATACATGACAACGGCTAATTATGAATTCAACATATAAAACACCAGTAGCAAATGCATAAATTTAAGTCTATTTTTCGGAGCAGTATCAGAGTGCCAGCTACATTTTGCAGCAAATTCTGTAGGTGGGTACACCGAAACATTCCCAATCCAATGCATGATTAAACCAAACTATAGTTGCTCAGTCAATCAGCTACAATCAACAGGTTCTGCCTCACGATGTTATTTGGAATTCATCTCAGATTTTCAATATAGCCTTCATAATTTTCAATAAATTAAAAATTGTATACATAAAAATTATATCAAAAAATTTCTAATTAAGCAAAATTAACAAATCTATAGTTACTCAGTCGATCAGCTAAGCTCAACAAGTACTTTCTCACAATGTGCCTTGCATTTCATTTCGCTTTTGCAATCTTGCCATGAAAGTTGTCAATATATCATAATATTCTAGCTTTTATAAGTATAAATGTAGAAAAAGTATAAAACTTTTCCAAAAAAAATTTTTGCTGATGGGTTAATGGAAGTGCAGGGCTAAATAATCTAACAACGAGAAAAATAGCTTGAAATTTCAGCATTCAGTTAATGAAATAAAAAAAATAATATAGAAATTGACGGGAATATTATGACTCCAGCACTAAAGATTCGCAATCTCATCAATCAGCGAGAAGTTATCCCTCAAAATTGAGCTTTTCTGCTTGCCAGTCGGGACAATATAGAGAAAACTCGTGCAAAAATATCGACCATAAACGCCTCTGTAGATTACACACTTGTGAAACTGCCTGGAGTTGAACTGAGCCTGAACAACCTATTGACAAGCCTTTGCTCTAAAGCAGCCGTCTCGGTTCAGTACAGCCGAGCTTGAATCGAGCTGTTTCCTGTTACCACGGCTCATTTGCAGCACATCGCATTGCATATCAAAAACTAGACCTACGCATTCAAAACTCATTGATTCAATAATAAACATTTCTATCCAATAGCCTCAATTGATTATATTTGAGTTCAATAGAATGAAATAATATGATTGTCGCAGTTACATGTTTGACTTTTGATTACCAAGTTTATAAAGCAATTTTCGAGAAGAATCTAACAAAACTTATTGGGATACAATAGAAAACGTAAATCTCATCGTGCCTCAACTATTTATCCGAATTCAAATGGTGAAAGAAATTAGTAGAATGTTCGAATAATCTCTAACCATGTCTTTCTCCTAATTTTATGTAAAAGACTGACACACGTATTCCTTTGATAAAACCACCATACAAGGTACAATATTGTATTCCAACTTGAGTTTCATCAGTTAACGTATTACCCATACTTCTCATTTTCGCAATTTCTGGCTTCCTCCCTTCAGGAACTATCTAACCTTTCCTCCTTGTTTTTTGCTGATGATCTACTTCTCTATTCTCTTGATGTCACTGTTTTTCAATCTGCTTTAAATATTCTACAAAATTGGTCATCTATTAATAAACTAGATGTCAACTTGAACAAAACAAAATCTATGAAATTTCGCAAAGGGGGATATATCAGCAGGAATGACCACCTCCACTTCAACAATACAGAAATTGATTATGTTAAAGAATATACTTACCTTGGAATTACCTTTCAGACCTCCTTATCCTTTCATAATCATATACAAACCAAGAAACAAAAGGCTTCAATCGCCATCAACGTACTAAAACCTTTGCCTCTCATATCGTTTCAAGTCGCTCTTGAGATATTCAATATGAAGATTGCTCCTATTATTTTTTCTGGTTTTCAAGTCATTGCTATGTACCTCAAATTATCTCAATTGAAAACAATCAGCAGTACAAAAACACAATTTATAAAAAAAGCGCTAAAATTACCATCGTCTTCGTCTAATTCTCTTCTCCATCCACTCACGCAAACTCAGTCACTAACAGATCAATTAAAGACTTCCTTTCAATTCAACCAAATCGAGATACTTAAGCTTGCTAAGAAAAAGAGCATTAAAACTAGGGAATGGATTGGAAAAGGTGCTTTGGATTCACCAATGGCAAATTTGACATGGTGGAAGAAAAGTGATCAACCAAATCGCCATATCATCACGCGCACATCAGTTCACGGCTTTCATCATAAATTATGTCTCGACCAATCTTATCATCAACCATCTGTAAATTGTATTTGTAAAGAGTGTGGCAATAAGTCATCTCATTACCTCCATATCCTAGCTTGCCCAGCAATAATATCCTACACCTCATATATCAAGAAAAACACAGACTAATATATACCTATATCTAAAATAACATGAATCCTTTATTTCATTAAAAGAAACTAGTAAATTTTATGCACAACTCATGTTAAGAGAGCAGTTTTGATTATATTAACTACATAGATTTAAATCATGCAAACGTAATTTTGAAAAACACACCTATTATCATGTATCTAGATAGAAAATATTATTTACCCTGAATTGGGTGTAAAAAATACTACTACTACTCATTTTCGCAATAATTGACCAAGATAATAATCAATACCCTAACACCATGAACAGTAAATTCTCTCAAAGCCGATTATGAACGTTTTCTACCCGTTGATGTTTACTATAAAAAATTATGTAATATCATACAGATGGCATAAGTCTCGGTTTTATTTCTACTACTCATGTAGTACTCATTACCCATTTCATCAAATTCCACTGTCTTGTTGAAGCTCTGCCAATACTTTGTCAGTTATAGGGTGGATGCACAGTTTGGCGTGCTTCATCGAGTTTTCTAAAATGACGTGGTGATTCCTTGCAATCTGATTGGTTGCTTGGCGTGCACGCTTTTCACGATGAGGTCACAGAAATTATGAACCAAAGTGATGCAAAATTTAAACAAATAAATTCATGT